>AUXJ01005658.1:0-23576 GCA_000482205.1 Herpetomonas muscarum
TTAACTTCCCCCTTCCATTTCCAACACACACACACACGCGCTGTCGTCTATTTTTATGTTCAACTGCGTCGCAGCCGCATTTTCCTCTCAACTTTTTTCAGTTTAATTCCAATTACCTACCATAACTTCCCCGTTAAGGCAACCTCAAAAAAAGAAACACAACTAACTGTTTCTATTTCGACCTTCTTTCTCTCCTCCCTCACACACTCCTTTACTCTCACAATTCCCGTTCCTCGGCTACACTGAGTGATTCCTGTCACTTCTTCCGTTTTTTTTTGTGCATCGTATCACGCCCCCCCCCCCCCCCCCCCCCACCAGAACTACGACCCCCTACACTTCCCATGTCTCTTATTGACAGCATCCTGCCGATCGAGAAGGCCGAGGAGCTGGCGCAGCTCCTGGAAGTGCCCGACTCCGCCATGGAAACGGTGGCATCCATGACATACGGCATCATTGGCTCCACCGCGGATGCGTTTGAGGCTGCGATCAAGGACGCCTTTCCTGCTTTCTACGAGGAGACCGCGGCCTTCCTCAAGCCCCACGAGCACCCCTTCGCGTCGCGTCTGCCGTTTACCAACATTTGGTACGTTGCCTTCGCTGCCGTCATGTACTTTGTGCTGATCTTCGGCTTCACCATTCTCGGTAAGATTGTCGGCAAGGGGAGCTACAAGCTTTTCGGCATCCTGCACAACCTCTTCCTTCACCTGCTGTCGCTGTACATGTGTACTGGCCTCCTTTTCAGCGCCAGGGCGGCTGGGTACTCCCTGTGGAACAACGCTGCTGGCACCTCCGACAAGGACTTCCGCGTCGCCAAGTTTGTCTGGCTTTTCTACATCTCCAAGGTGCCTGAGTGGATTGACACGGTGCTGATGCTGCTGAAGCACAACTACCGCCAGGTCTCCTTCCTGCACATCTACCACCACCTCACCATCTTTGTCATCTGGTGGCTCGCGTCCTTCAAGGCCCCCGGCGGCGAGGCGTACTACAGTGCGATGGTGAACTCGGGCGTTCACGTCTTCATGTACGGCTACTACTTCTTGACGATGGTGTTCCCCAGCGGCCCGGTGCGCAGCTTCCTGGGCAACTTCAAGTTCATCATCACGAAGGGTCAGATGACGCAGTTCTTCTTCAACTGCCTCCAGTCTGTGTACGACCTCATCATTATCCCAGCGGAGCAGCTCAAGTACAACCGCAGTCTGCTGTGGCTCCTCTTCTGGTACATGATCTCCCTCCTCGCCCTCTTCGCCAACTTCCTCTTTAAGAACAAGAACCGCCCCCGCACCGTTTACTCCCCGTACGCCTCGCCCGCTGGGTCGCCGCTGGCCAGGTCCCGCGGCAACTTCACCAACGGCGAGGAGCAGACCAACGGCAACGGTAACGGTGACAATGGCTTCAAGTCGGGTATGACCAAGGCGCAGATCCGCGAGGCGAAGCAGCGCGAGAAGAACCTCGCCAAACAGCGCAAGTCTGCTTAGGCTCACCAGCAGGCGGGGGCAATTAGCTCCCTATCTTTTTTTTCACAGCGGTACTGGCAGAAGAACTATCCATACCCATGGTGGGAGAGTGAAAAACACTATATATATATATCTATATAAATATCACGTCTCAAAAGTCATGAGTACTATTAATAAAGAGAGCACCTACATGAATGGGTACCGTCATGCGTATCTACGTGTTTTTTTTCGTATCTTTTCATCCACGAGGTTGGGTGTTTCGATGCATCCCTAATTTTTACCACCTTCACATTTTCACGTTTATTCTATCCTACTTTTATTTGTGCCTTGTTGTTGTAATTGGGTCTGAGGATACCCTCCTTCCTTTTCTTTCAGAATGTTAAGCACGCACATACCTGGTAGCGCATGCACGATTGTTGTGATACCTTTCAGACCTTTTTTTATCCGTGCTCATTTCCATACATGCCACCAGTACCTTGTTTTTTTTGTATGCGTGGCTGGGGAGAAAGCTGGATAGAGCACTGGCAGTCTAAGCAGTCGATGTCTACCTGTGGGATGTGTGTGGACTCTCGTTTGGGTATCAGCGCTTAATCATTCTGGTGAGAGGGGTGATCGGATGGGCAGCTGTTGTAGCGGGAGATTTTCGTACTTTACGTAAAATTCCCTTACCGCCTAGCTTCCAACTTCATCCAACAGCCCTCTTTTTTTCTTCGTCATTTAAGAGTAGTCGTTCACTCTCCTTAGTACCCCCTAATAACGAGCTGTGTCAACAGTTGTCGACGAACAGTAATCCATAATAAAAACGAGTTAACAAAAATGTGTGTATTGTGTCTTCAATCCGAGCCATTTGAACCTTGTCTCTTTGTTCGGGCACGCTATGTATTTGGCCCAATTATGGTTGCTCACTATCGTGTTAGTCTCATGTACATGAATGCGGATTTTGTATGCTAAAGCAAAAAAGACCCCTGCCGTGGCTGAACGGGCATGTCTCACCTATGCACCACACACTTTAGCATCCTCCTGTATGTTCCTTTACGCCACCCTTGTGAAGCAGATCTGGCTCACCAATGATTGCAATCACTTAGAATTGATCGATTATTATATACATATAAATTTACGTAGTGGACTGGAGGTATCGAGTGACTTTTATTTTCAGTCCCTGCCTCTTTTTTCCTCTCCACGGAGAGTAGCCCATGTCAACAGCTGGTCTGTTCTCAAGTGGCCAGGGAGCGACGGCTGTTCACGCGTGGCGTAATAGCACAGGGGGCGGTGCTGCGGGGGATGCTGGCCCCCCAGTGCATGGCGTCTACCTGGCTGCGTGGCTCGCTGTGTCGGTGGCCACATTTATGATCTTTGGTGTCCTGCGACCCGCGTCCATGAACATGGACGTCCCCGAGTTGCCACCAAATGGGGCACCACTATATAGACAGCGTAGCCGGCGGCCACAGTACAATGTGGCCGCCGGCAACGATATCGACACCCCCATTGAGCGTTACGACAGGGAACAGCGTTTCTACCTGTGGATAGTGAGGCAGCTCTTTGCCTCCATATGGGCATGGCTATGCGTCGATTTGGTCCACCGTGTCGTGGCCTATGTTTACTTGGCACCTACAATGCTGTGGCGCCGACACATGCTGCCCCTGTCCCAGGGCACTGCACTTGGTTTCTCGGAATGGGTTAACAGCGCGCGCCTCCTGGTGCATTGCGGTGAACTGCGCCATGGCGATTCCTACACACCGTTGCAGTACTTCCTCCTCGGGGGCATGGTCCGTGACATTATGGACATGGTTAGCAGTCAAGACAGCTGGGACGCAGAGCTCGCTGGATGGGCGCTGTCGTGTCAAGAGAAATTCCACTGGAAGCTACCTGTGAGTAGACTGGATCCAGATCGTGCCACGTCCGTCATGAAGGAACGGTACGAGAAGCTACGACAGTTCACATCCCCTGATCAGCGCGACGAGGAGGTCGGGCACTACCACCTCACCGCAGTTGTCGCCACACTTATTGTTATGGTTGCCACTATTAGCGTATTTCGAATCGTGGTGGGATGCCTCTCCGTCCCCACGAATTGCGGCGACCCACAGCGCCGTGGGACCGTGGGGTCTCAAGACACGACAGCAACTGAGGAGCAGCGCGCAGCGGACGAGGACGGCAAAACCGAAGAGGAAGACGGCAGTTCTACCACAGAGGAACACAAGGCCAACGCTTCCAACGTTGCAGCCGCTCCAGTGGTTTCCAACAAGGACGCCTCGGCAATGACGAGGACAGTGCAGGAATGTTGGCCGGTACTACTAAACTGCGTGTACGCTGGTGCGTTTGCCTACGTCGGTGGCATGCCGATCATGATGCGATACATGTTCCCTAGTATGGCCATTGTATCGTCCGTGCTTGCAGTATGTCTCACAGCATGATCACGCCATCCGAGGAAGCCGAAATAGTAGGGGTGGGGTGGGGTGGGGAGGGTGTAGACACGACTAACCCTATCAGCTTTCCTCCCCTCTCTCTCATTCTATACAAATCCATAGAAATGGTTGGAGGGTGTTCGTGCTGCTGGTCTTTGCGGCCACAAAGTTTCCCTATAGTTTCATCTCACCCAAAAAAAATAGTCGAATGAAAGCATCCACTATTTTGGAAAAGGTCTACAGAAAAACAAAAACGGTGGTGTGTCCAGAGCCTTCAGACAGCCCTCTGTACTTCCAAGAGTAAAAAAAGGTGGCCCCCTCATCAAGATGGAATCCAAATAAACACCTGACCTCATAGTGACGTATGGTGCTTCATGCCAAACGCATGTAACAGTTGACATTTCATGCTTTTCACTCCCCATTGCATTCATTTCTTGTGATAGCTTTTGGTACCTTTTCTTCTGTGAAGGTCCACTCAATATCGCGACGAAGGGATCTGGCTTTAGGAAACGCGTTTGTCTCTCGACACATAATGACGCAACCTAGTGATGCGCTGATGGCGCATGCGGTGAAGCTGCTGCAGAAGCCCGATGACTCGGCGTTCAGTCGCTGGGCGGACATTTGCGATGACCTGTTCATCGTCGATAGCAGCGGAAACACACTTTTGCATTGGGCAGCCGCACTGGGGCAGCTAAAAATGATCAAGTTTCTTGTGCAGACTGGACTAGACCTCGAGCACCGCAACGGCAGAGCTGCAACACCCCTACTGTGTGCCGCCACTAGCTGTCGAAACCCTGGCTCTGTGATTGGCCACCTGATCCGCCAAGGTGCCTCCACTGCCGTGAAAAATGACGTCGGAGATGACGTGTTCTCGCTTCTGAAGCAGCGTGGCCTTGGAAGGCTGGCCACGGTCTTTCAGGCACTTGAGGACACGATGGAGGGGTGCCCACGCCTCTACTCGCGTTGCGGGTATGACTCCAACGACTCAATCACCTTCCAGACAAGTGCGGTTGACCTGGGGACGCGCGAAGCGTTGGCGCCTCGCATGTCGACCGTGCGCTTTAAAATCAAGCGTGACGCGGACGACGGCGATGACGACATGGCGGTGCTTGGTGACACGCTGCACACGCGTAGCGACAGTGAGGAGGTAGCCGACCAGACTCGGGGAGGGTGGAGTTTTACGCTGGACGACACCCACACGGCGCGCGATCAGATCTTGGCCGCGGCGTCAGGTGAGTACTCTGGAGCTGCTGATCGAATGCTGCCGCTCACCTTGGAAGAAATGGCTGCACGAACCGAGGTGATGCTCGACCAGGCGACGGAGTGCAACGCTTTGATGGCGACAGTGCTTCAGTTTACTGTGGCCCTATACAATGGCCTCGCGCAGGAGGTTTTCACCTCTGATGATGAGGATGAGGAGGGTGAGGACGCCAACGACGACGACGGTGGTTTATCTCGTCGAGACCAAATGATGCGTCTACACGACCCTGAGGAAGCGCTGGCTATGGATCCGGTGGCGGCGGTGCTGGGAGAACGCCACGACGCTGACGGTCGGCGTGTGATGTTGGTCCAGTGGAGGAGAAACAGCACAGCGATCAACGACGCACTCCCTGGCGAGAGTGGTGACGGCGTGGACTGGGTTCCCCTGGAGGATGTCAGCAGCTCCCCGGTTGTCCAGCGATACTTGGAGCGCTACGACAACACATACACAAATACCGCCCTTCACGGGGACGAGGACAAGGAAACGACCTTTGGGCTTGACGTTTCAAGCTCTCAACGCGCGATGGACGACGAGGAGCGGCAGGAGCTAGAGGAGATGTTGGGTATGATTCCACGCAGGCAGTTGTCGCCCGAGCCGAGTGCAGCCACGGCCTCCTCCGAGAGCCACAGCTTTGTGCTTGCTGCCGCACAAAAGGAGCGGAAGGGCAGCCGTGAAAACCCGGAGAGCGGGGAGCTGTTGGGCCAGTCAAACTCGGAGGAGATCCTGCCAATGATGCGCACTGTTGTTCACGAGCACCGTGGAACGACTGTGACCGAGTCCGTCATGGAGAGCGACGTGGAGGAGGAGGACAGACACCGTCTCAACGAGGTGCAGTGGTCCACTCCGCAAAACGCCTCCTCCGCTGGTGTCGCTGCTGCGCAAGATCCTTCCAATGACGCAGCACCACAGGCCGCATTGGGGGCGGAGCGTGTCATCATGGTGGAGGCACCACCGCGGCGGTTTGTCGCGCCATCTGTTGTAAAGCGCAGTAACGGCGATGTCGCGGAGTTAATGGGTAGTGACATGACGGCTGTCCAGAGCACCAATGACTCCTCCGCACCGTCGTCATCGGTGGCCACTAACCCACCTGTGCAATACCAGTTATCCAGCTCGGAGCAGATCACATATCAAAAGTTCCTGTATCAGTCCGCGATGGAGCGTCTTAGAGCGCGGACTGGTGATTATGGCGCAGCCTATAAGCAAAAATGAGAGTGAAAACCGGTGGGTAGTGCGGTCCTCCCTTACTATGTTCTTTTCTTATATTACCTTTATTGTATATGTACGCTTTTGCACATTGAATTTCTTGTTATAATTTTACTTGATTTATTTCCTCCTTTTTTCCCCCTTATCCCCATGTCAACTTCGGATTCCATAATTGAATATTTCTGTACCTCTAGGGTGTCGTTTATGCAGATACCCTAGTTGAAGCAGCCATGTGGCATATATTTAGACATATCTATATAGTCGACTTTTCTCTGTCGGTCTTTGATCACGAGAAAGCAGATGCATCGTCAATTCATATACAACAGAATGGAAAGAAAACAGGAAGGAGGCAAGTTCTCGGAATACAGTGATGTGCCGTTGGACACCGGTAAAATAGGAAGAAAAGAAAAACGTGTTGCGCATTCTGGTCGCGCGTTCGGAAGGTACAAAGTGGTAATGTTGTGGAGCTACTATTCCTGACAGTCTAAATGCCGAAGCTAGTTAGTGTGTGTGTGTGTGTGTGTGTGTGTGTGTCGCCCACCACTCACTTGAATACCAATATGGATGAGCAAGAATGGGATGACGACATCTGCAAATTCGAAGTTCACTCTCAATTTCTCATTAATATATCACGTACTTGTTGCTGACTGGCTTGTAACTTTTTTCTTTCCCTTTAATTTACTGTCTTGGCTGATCGTCAGTCGTCATCGACCACGGAAACGCTTGCGGATGGGTGACCAAACCGGGGACGCTAAAGAGCGTATTATTCGCAAGACAGACCAGCTGCAGATTTATCACACCGAACTGAAGCAGAAGATTATGCAGAAGGAAGCGGAGGTGAAGGCGTTGCTGCGCGCTTTGATTTCTAACAAGAAAGAGGCACCGAGTTACAACCATGGGGGACCGCACAGTCGTAAATTCGGACCGCGAAGCACTGTTAGTGTGGGAACCTCTCCCCACGCGGCCCCGATCTCAGACAAAAGCACCCTTCCATCGACAGCGGCGCCACAGGCGCGAGGTTCCCTAATCCCGACGTTACAGATTAAAGGTGTCCTGACCTCCAAAGCGGTTGCTGGCACTTCACGAACACCCGCCCTGGGCCAGGAGGAGCAGTCCCACTCGGTGCCCCAGGCGTACAGTGAGACTGTTAGGGATGTCGACCTTCAACTGGGCGCGACGGACAGTCTTTCATTAATGCTGACAGCAGATCAAAGACACCTGCGACGTTTTGTGCAAGCTCCATCTCGAGGAACGCCTCACACACTCACCATGCGGGACTCTTTGAACTTGTCTCCCATACGACAAGTCAATCCGCACGAGGATGTTTCCCTCGTGCCGATGAATCCGTTCTACAATGCGGATGGCGGGGAGGAGGAGGGTTGGGAAGAGTCACTCACCGACACTACGGCACGACAGAAGATGAATGCTCCCACAGACACACGACGTGTGCGGTTCTCCAGCCGCAGCCCACATGTGGCGGTCTTCTCCGTGGAACGCCACGATCACACCACTTTTTCTGCGACCACCATCACCGCTCCTAACTACACACCCGAGCAGGTACTAAACACAGCTTCGGCAACAGCGCATGCAGACACGCACCTGCACCGTGAAGAAGTTACATCCCCCACTGCCCTGACGTCCACTGAGAGGCGTTCACGCATGTCCGGTGCAGGGGAGGAAGGCCAAACTGACCAGCCTCCATCCTCGGCAAGGCTCTTGGATCCGGCGCGATTCGACGTGGAGGGCGACCCAATCCGCGAGCGAGTGAGTGAGATGATGTCGACGATACAGCAGCTGAAGGACTCGCTCTCCCAAAGCACACCGAGTGCCACGAGCAATGGCCGCTCTTTTGACAGCAGCAGTCACCGCAGTAGTGGTGGGCGCGTGTCGAGGCGATTGTCGGGATCAGCACTGCACACACCTCAGCAGAGCCAGGGGGAGCGGCTCAGTGGAACTGGAACGAGTGCCGCTCCAGTTAGGCTTTCGAGAGGCCGGCGAGCGCGTGAAAGTGATCATGACTCCGATGAAACTGACGCCGCGACGCCCACCGTCCAGAGGCGTTTATCCCAGCATTCGTATTTAAAGGACAGTCAGGAGGGTATGTTCGATCTGGTGAAGCGCCATAGTCGCAGTGAGACGTCTTCTGTGTCGTCTGCAGGGGCGGGTCAGGAGGGTGGGATCCAACCACAATCCACCTCTCCGGAACTGCGTCGCTCACCACCTGCGTCAATCACACGCAGACTCAATACGACAGAGGATGCGCTCCTGTTTTCCTCAACTCCAATGTCACCCATTTTCCTCCGCCGTGGCGGTCGTGGGGCGGGCGGGCGTGCTCTCGTGGTCCCACAAGTAGCGGATGTCCAAACTCCTCTCACAGCAAGTGGGCTAGTTAGGGACACTTTGACGCACGCATCCGTCGCGGTGGACCTCTCGCAGTTCACAGTGAGAGAGGCGGCCGCTGTGCTGGGGACAGAAGATCGCTCGCGACACCAGGCCCCTCTTCAGCGGTCAAACGCACCGCTTACACAGAAGCGCCAACGGGCACCAGCGGCGGCAGCTCCACGCTCACGACGCAAGAATGCTGCAACACGGAAGAGCGACCCCCGTTGTTTACAGAAGGTGGATTCCCAATCGGTTGTGAAGCGGAGGCGATCATTGGGCGTTCGGTCCTGCGGGAGTGATGCACACGTAGCACGTGAACTCTCCGCAGCAGCGGCCTCAGATGATGCAGGCAGTTTGGCAGCCATTTCTCTTGCGTGTGGACCGACTCTGTACTTCAGCTAGCACTATCCCTGACATCAAACAGACACCTACCCTGCTTCTTGGCCATGAAATGCTCCTCCTTTGTGACCAAAAATCAATAGCTTATCAGATAACTTTTATTTTCATTCTGCTACCTATGTTTTTATTTTACCTTTTTTTGGAAATAGTTCACACTGTCGTCAGCTGACAGCTTCTGCTACCTTTTTTTCCGGCAATCCACACATCTACTGAATACAAGAAAAAGTCCGCATTTACTGGAAATATTGCTTATGACTCCTGGGACTACCTTCTTCTTTGGTGCTCTGAAGGGGATGTGATCTTCTTGGTCCTTCTTGATACTATTAGGATGTGCTGGACTTCCTGCCCATCAAAGATACGTCTCAGCATCATTCACTGCATGTCAAGGTGTCCTGTTTCCTTCGTAATCTCTTTCATCCCCTCCCCCTCCAATTAGTATTGCCTTTACTGCCCCACGCTCTACGTAGGTTTGTCTTGCTATTATATTTTTTTTATTGGCCTGCGTATTTCCCTCGCCCTTATTATTTCAATCAACTGCCCTCTATCAGTAGAGCATACATACAACACTCTACTCGTCCTCCCCAACATATCGCCCTGGTCCTGCTCGGCAGCAACTTTCATTCAATATATCAAAGGTAGCTGGGCACTTCTCTATTACTGTCTTTAGCCTCCAGTGGTATTTGTCCCCTGAGCAACGTTTCTCAGCAAACAAAAAAGGTGAATACCCGAGAAAACGTAAACCATGGCATCGACCACCGGGGACCTTGGGATGACGATCCGCAAGGTGGCGGAGGATCTCCAGAAGCTGAAGGCAGCTTACGATCGCGAAGAGAGCGACAAGTGCGTGGAGCTGCTGGCTGCAATCAAGAAGCGCCTCATCCTGTTCCCGTCGTTTCTGAGCCCCTCTGCGCAGAGCTCCACCCGCACGGAGGAGCTGATGCTGGCCCGCGAGGTGCTCGAGTTTGGCGCGCTGCTCTCCGCCCGTAACAAGGACCTCGACAGCTTTGATCTCTACTTTTCGCAGCTGCAGGTTTACTACTCGGACGTTGACGCAAAAGCGCTGCCGCCTTCGTCCCACTTGATGATGCTGCTTGGCCTGAACTTGGTGCGTCTTCTGGTGCTGAACAAGATTGCGGAGTTTCACTCCGAGCTGGAGAAGATTCCCAGTGATGCTCAGGCTGGTAACCAGTACGTGCGCTTTGCTGTGCAGTTGGAGCGGTTCCTGATGGAGGGCAGCTATAACAAGCTCCTGACCTCGCGCAAGAAGGCACCGTCCAACGAGTACATTCCGGTCGTGCAGCTCCTGGAGACGACTGTGCGTCAGGAGGTGGCGAACTGCATTCCACACTCGTACACGTCCCTCTCCGTGCAGGCGGCACAGAAGATTCTGATGCTCGCCTCCCGTGAAGAGGTGCTGCAGATGGGTCGTGATCACGAGTGGAAGCTGGCCGACAGCGGCGAGAAGTTCGTGTTCACCCGCGAGGAGGACGTTGCCAAGAAGGAGATCCCCTTCCAGGATATTATTCGCGACGATATGGCGTTTGTTGCGGACCTGCAGAATGTTGTGTAAGGTGCTCCTCTACAGAGCAATCATCGTTGAGGTCCAATGACGGTGCGATGTTTGGCCATGTGACAACTTGCAGAGGGAGACGTTCCAATGATTTAGAGGTTGAAAGAACAGCTGTCGTTGGTTTCTGCACCCTCTTCTCTTTGTGTCCTCGGAGATGTGTACCATCGCTATAGGCCTTTGTGTCAGTGAGAGGAAAAACTAACGTCACTGTGTAATGGTTGGATGTTACCAGCCTCCAGGTGTTGCCGCGCCCCATGGTCGCTGCTCCAAGGCCAACTATTCTCTCCCCCCCCCCCCCCCCACCCATGTATTGTGCCCTTTGCACGAGTGGGCAACCGCATCTCTTTCTTCCTTATCAGTGATGTTGCTGACAAGAACTGCTTGTCGCGCGATGACGATATCGCTTTCGCGTTTTGAGTCCGACAAAGAATTACCCGTCAATTGGCGTATATGGTCCACACTATTGCCTATATTGGCTTAACGGCTACTATGGAACAGTACCGTGCAATATGCACTTTTCCCTTTGCTATTTTTCTTCTCTTTGTCCTGGTGTCCGTTGTTGCAATCCCATCCAAGTTGTAAAATTCAGTCGTTTGTCGCGAGACGCCCACGTAGGTCAACGTTGCGACAAACGATAGTTGTATAATTATGTTAACTCTTACCGTTCACTCTCTGTATTCCTCACTCCTTTCTTGACACTCTATACATTATTGTCTGTCCACACATCCTTGTAAGCAAGGAAAAAGAATCAAGAAAGGCACTTTGTTCTATACACGTATATCAGAGCGACTAGCCGAACCGCGCAAACGTTTCGCGAGTGGAACGTTGCTACATATAGTTAACTGGCATTCACAATGGATACGGAGAAGCACACAAAGCCCCCGCCGGCAACCCTGATCATTCGTTGGCCGGATCATTCCGAGACGCGGCATGTGCGGCGCCCGGCGGACGATAGGGGTGACCCGAACGCAGGCGCGCATGACCCCGATGCGGACGACGAGGATTTCCAGTTGGTCTCCGGTTGTGCCCCGTACACAGCGAGCTTCAACAACCTTCTGAATGAGCGCCGGCCGAATGAGAACCCGCGTCGCTTCGCGACGCTGGCGTACAATCGAATGCGCAGCGACGGTATTCCTCTGAATACTGAGACGTACAATCTGCTCATGGGCCGCCTCGTGCGCTACCCTGATAGCAGCATTTTTGATCTATACGAGCAGTTGAAAGCCGAGGGAACGAAGGAGAGCACAAGTGTGCAGCCAAATATGGAGACCTACGCGCTATTATTTCGTGCCTGCGAACGCAACGCTGCCTATCACAAATCCTTCCTGCTGTACGAGGAGATGCAGAACCTCTTCCACTTGACACCGGACGCGTCGACGTTTAACACGCTCCTTGGTTTTTGCGCGGCTGTGCAGGATGTGGCTCAGGCCACCTACTTTGTCGAGGAGATGAGGCGGTGCCGTGTGGCGATGGACTCGAACACCTATAACTGCTTCATGAGCGTCCTTGCCGACACGGCACCATACATGGACACCCTCGACGTTTTCAGCCGCATGCGGGCAGACGGAGCACGGCCAACCATCCGAACGTACAACACGCTACTGAAGGCCATGCAATCCCACGGCGATTTCGACCGCGGCTTCCAGCTGTACGAGGAAATGAAAAAGAAGGGCCAGCTGGCGGATATTGTCACCTACAACCAGCTGCTGTGGCTGTGTGAGAATCGTCTTGACTACGTGCTTGGCACTGGGAGCTACAGCCACGTCCTGCGGACGCAGGAGCAGAAGGCAACGGGCATGGCTGCCGTGGCTAACCTGGCCATGACGCTACTTTCGGAGATGGAATCCGTTGAGGTGGAGCCAAACACCTTTAGCTACAACAAGATTCTCGCGGTCCTCCTTCGATGTGAAGACCCCCGGTTTTTTGAAATCTACACCCGAATTGAGTCTGCATGCGGCTTGACGCCAGGTCTGGAGCGGCAACCGTCCCTGCAGCCGAGCCAAGAAAGCCAACAGCAGCAGCAGCAGGAGAGGCGCATGTCGTCCCAGCAGGCGTCCCCTACCGCCCGCAGCGGGAACGAATCCTTGGCCAGCCAACGCACCGGTAATCCATCCGTGTCCACCCCACAAAGTCCCCAGCTCTCCGCGAGGGCAGCCACTGAGGCCAAGTCTCCAGGAGCAGCGTCCGCCCAGGATGGAGACGATGCGGCCAACCTCGCGAAGGTGATGCGGGAGGAAGATGTCGAAAGTGAGGGTTGCATTCGCGGAGTGGGGGTGAAGCCAAATCTAGTCACCGAAAAGCTTGTCATGAATGGCCTGCTTCTGTTCCATCAGGCGGAGAAGTGCAAGCCGCTGCATCTGGCAAATCGCAAGCAATATGGTAACTTTACGCTCACCCGGGATCTCGCCCTCATTCTTTGGAAGGCGTGCGAACAGACCCTCGACCGGGAGTGGGCGGACGAGCTGCTGCTCGAGTTTATCAAGGACAACCTGCACGTCGACATCGAGGTTGTCAACGCGTACCTCTCCGTTCTGTCTGCAACAGGCGACACGGAACTCACGGAGCACTTTGACCAGATGAAGCTCGGGATTCACCGTCTCAGCGTGTTAGCCAACACACAGACGTACAACATTGTCATGCGCGGCTACATCAACCAGAACTTGTTGAGGGAGGGCCTTGAGGTATACGCAGACCTCTGCGACGATTACAAGGCACCCATATGCGCACAGGCAGCCGTTGCGCCAAATGACGAGTCAGTTTGTTTGGCTATTGAGATGCTTGATGGGCTTTCCGATGCTGACAGCGCTACCCAAACAGTAGAGGCGCGGCTGACGAAGAAGCAGGCCCTCGGTGTCACCGTGTTTCACAACCTGTTCCAGCTCTACCGCCACGCAAAGGATCCTCGTATCAAGGAGTGGTTCCACCGGCTGCACGACCGCGGCGGCGAGGATGACAGTCCGCTTCTACCCGCTCTCGATGCTGAGTGCTACGCAATTTTGATGGAGTACCATTTTGCGGAGAAGGAGTTTGATGCTATTGCAAAGCTTTTTACCGAGCTGAAAACAAGCCAGACGCTGGAGCCGACCACAGCCGTGTACCGAATCATCTTCCACATGTACAGAGCTCAAGCGAATCGGAAGGCCATGGTGGCCGTCTTCGATGATGCACGCATGAGTAGCGTGAAGCTTGACGTGGAAATGTACAATACAATCCTGGAAACGTTCATTGACACGAAAGACCCCTTCGTGTTCGAGGTGCTGAGTGAGATGCGAGAAAACTGCATTCCGCCTGAGGACAGTACGATGGCCCTCTTCCTCGCGTCCAACTCTGGCAGGCAACAGCTTGCGATGGCCATGTCCAACAACCTTTTTTACAAACCGACGAGGAGCACCTTTTTCTGAAAAGAAAACATCTGTTGACATACTCTTTCAGGGTTTGCAACGGAGGTTTCCAACATTGGCACAGGCTACCCCATGTAAACTACCATACTTTTTTCTATCTGTATGATCCTTCTCTCTCCTTTTTTTTCTTTGTTTCATTCTGACATTATTGAGTGTGGTGCCCTAGATTGCTGTGTTTCGATCTTGCGGCCCAACTTAAGTTGCATCAACACCTTGGCAGCATGAAAGGTAAAATGATGAAAAAAAAGGAATCCGTGCTGGCTGATGCGGGTTGCATTATAACCTTACCCTGGAATTATGAGAGTACTACATAGCTCTAAGTGCTATATCCTGCGTTCTCGAAAGTGGTCGTAAGATAATATTTGTCACGAATAGATGCATTCTATTGTGTATAAATAGGAACGAGTTACATTTTACAAAGTTATTTTGACATGAGCGCACCTCTACCATTTTACCTCCTTTCCTCCTCTCTTCTTCTTTTATTGCTGTCTTCCCCTTAACTACCATTCGTGGACTGCTCCACAGACTAGAGACTGAAAAAAACGAGCAGGTCATTTCAAATACACAATTATCCTAGCATATTTCAGCTTTTTTGGCCAGAGAAAGCACGCATAGTGTTTTTCCTTCTCTCTCTGTGTGTCTGTGCTACAGCAGTACCCAGTTCAGAACGTGTGGGCGGGTGAAGTCAGATGACAAGCCCGTCTCCCGTGGGGTCGCCATTTTTGAGCGACACGGCGCTCAAGCCGCAGTATGTGCGCAATCGTTCCAATAATCACAAGGAGGTTCAAACAGAGGCAAGTTTCGTCCCCAGCATGGTTGAGTTGAAATACGCCTACGAGCCCGACGCAAGCGAGCAGTTCACCCAGCTATCCCAGCTCCGGAAGCTCATCGAGAAGTGTATGCAGGAAGTTGTCGGGGGCGTCTACGACGTCGTTAGCTTCAAGGACATCCTTTTTAAGATGGAGGAGGAGCTGCCGACAAATCTACCCGTGACGGACATGCTCTTGCTGTCCTCAAAGCTGTTTCGAACAACCTCGGAGCTTGGTCGTCTGGTGGCGTGCTTCTTTGCTGTCGTCTTCGCCGACGAGTACAGCGATGAGCACTTTCACTTTTCCGAAATTCGTATCCTCCAACGTGAGCTGAAGCATGCCAAGGAGCAGCTGAAGGAGGCCACGGAGGAAAAGTTGCGACTCCAGCAGATTCTCGACAATGTTGGCCAGGTAGCACTAGATCACGGGAAGGCAGTGGAGCTGCTGGAGAATCACAACCAGGCCCTGCAGCTCCAGACAACCGCCTTAGAGGACCAGATGGCGTTGCTTTTTCGACAGCTCAACAGTGATCTGGAGGTGAACTGCAAGGAGGCGTATGACAAGGTCACACAGGAGATGGAGATTCAGGAACGGCTGAACCCCTCGCGGACCACCTTCCGACAGACGATGGACAACCTCGGGCAGCAAATTCGCTCCTCACGCACGATCATCTCCGAGGTGCGGGAGGCGCTGATGGCTTGCAACCAGGGTCCTCGCACCGGTGAGGCGTACCTCGCGATCGAACCCAGTGTGCGCTTCAAGCTGAAAATGTTGGACAGCAACTACCAGCAGCTGGTGGGCCGCTTCACAGCGGTAAAGGACACAGTGGTGGAGACTGCCCAGGAGCTGATGACCGCACTACACGAACGGAAACGCATTCTGTACTTGTCCTACCAGCATATTCGCCTCTACGACCTTCAGAACGCAAAGCTGCGTGCCGGTAAGGCCGTCTTGTCCGAACTTCGCAGCTATACCACAGGGCTGCTGCAGCGAATGCAGGCGACGTTCCCGTCCGGCGCAATCACCTCTGTCGACCGTATTGGCCGCATCACGACACAGCGGTGGCATGGTGGCTACACGCTTGCCGCGCTGCGACAGCGCAAGGCCGCCGCTGCTGCTGTGGCAGCTGGGCAGGCGAAGAGTAGCAACCCGCCACCGGGCGCTGACACCGAGGCAGTTCTTGGTGGCAGCACCGCCGTCCTCCCCGGCCTCTCTGAGGCGGAGGTGATGGCCGCGGAGAGCGAGCTTGCTGCATTTGAGGCGCAGAACGCTTTTGGTGGGAGCTCCAGCGCGGGCGCTCCGTCCGGACGTGCCATGTCCGCCCGCAGCGGCAGAGGTAGCCTCGTAAACCCCGCCGTGCCGTCGCCACCTCCACAGGCAGGCGCAGCCGGGACGGCCTTTATGGAGTACGCAGAGGCCGCTTCATCCTCCACTGGGCTTAAGCGCGGTTCAGTGGCACCAGAACCTCCTGCAGATGCCCCGGGCCGCCGCAGAAGCAGCTTCGCTCCGCCCACCCCCGCCGGAGTGCTGATGGACGAGGCCAACACTAAGGACATTCCGCCTTTCACGAACGTCTATGGCCTACTGGAGCTTGTGCGCCACATTGACGGGAACATTACCCACCTGAACGATGTCCTCACTCTCGAGGATGAAATGTCCGCGTTCCTCAAGACCCTCACGCTGTCCGTCACTACAACGGCTCGTTCGGACATTGGCGGCGACGGCTCCCTGTTCCCGCCACCCTCCGGCGCCGCCGCGCTGGAGAAGATGGAGGGCGACTTTGAGCGCACCCTCATGCCCACCGGCGGTCTCACCACGTACCGTCAGCGGAACAGTATCGACTCCCTCATTGAGCGGGAGCGCGAGCGTGCTGGGGAGGGGGAGGACGACACGGACAGCAACTCGTCCAAGGAGGGCGGCAGTGGGAAGCGGGGGCGGCGCCGCAGCTCAGGCAGCAACTCCAAGAACGACAACTCCTCCGGGGAGGGCCACACCGTTTCGCGCAGCGAGCAAGCTCACGCGGAGGCCCTCCTGGCGCGCCAGGCTCAGCAGCTGCAGCGGAAGCAGGAGCAGCTGTCCAAGCTGCAGGACGACTTTTCCTCCAAGCTGGGATTCCTGCGGCAGGTCTACGAGGCCCGCATCACCGATCTCGAAATCCGCGAAACAACAGTCAAGAAGAAATTCACCGGCGCGTCCTCGGCTGGGAACGGTGGTGGCGATCAGGGTGGAGACGCTGCTGGCTCCGGTGGAGGTGACGGTTCGGGTGACGGCGGTGACGGCGGGGGGCGAGCGGGTCCCTCGGGTGAGTCGGGAGTTTCGACACCGCGCTCGATCCACAGCGCTGGTATGGGCAACGCGGGTAAGAGGAAGCCACGTGCAGTCTCACCAGGTACGCAGGAGCGCGAGTTCGCCATGGTCCGGGAGATGAACGTCGCGAAAGGCACCGATGACGAGATGAACCAACGTGGAAACAAGACGGACCGCGAGGAACTCCTTGCGGCACGGTCAGAGTGGCGAAAGTCGAAACCCGCGCTTCTCTCGAGCCGTAAGATGCGCGAGGCGACGTCTGCGGAAGTTGACCGTGTTGAGCAAAAGACTGAGGTGAAGAAGGCGAAGATGCGTCGCAACCCTGACGGCAGAAATTGACCCTGTTTCACTTCTCTCTTGGACGCAGGTGGAACAATAACGCCCAGTCATTGTGTTCGATGACTGTCTGCATTGGCAGCTCTCTCGCTTTTTTTTCCTTTTGAAAATCGACGAAGCAGTGAAGCACCCATTTTATTTTGGAACACCACATCATTATGGAGGGGTATTACGATTTTCTAGGATGTAGTATCCTCTGTGTCGTGCTGATAATCCACTTCCTTTTTGTACACTTTACTGACCCCGCTACCTGTCCGGGAACTGTGTGGGTACCTTTGCTTGCTTTGTGATCCACTTCCATGTAAACAAGAATCCCTAGTTATTTTAGAGGGAACAGACAATTATGTTTATAAACAATAAAACAAAACTCTGCAATGGGTACATGACCCGTGCTGCTGATTTTTTTTGGGTACACGGTTAGGGCACCTGGCTCCATTCTTGTACCGTTGTGGTGGGAAGATGAGCGGTAAACCACTATGTGGTCATTTACTGCGGAACTGTGCAGCAGTGTGGTGTAGTATTCTCCGCTTTCGTCACACACGCTGATCTCACTAACACATTCTGTCATCTACCCTGTAAATATGTCGCATCCACAACATGGACCCTCCATATTGGATCATTTCCAATTGCCACGACAAACTGTCCCTTTTTCTGACTCGTTGTTCGATAGGTAGTGGGCATTACTTGCGTCAAACTATTCATAATTTAGCAGCGATCGAACAGCACCACTGACGCGTGTCGGCCGTACAGCACCCGTACCAGCAGAAGTCTGCCTTATTCACTATTCCCTTTTTACACAGGCTTACCATTGTTTCTCTCTCCAAAGGCTAGGTAATTGACATACAGCCATATAAATAATATATATATATATATATATACATACTCTCTTTTTTAGGTTTTCCTTGTGTGTATTCATTTTCTCGTTCCCCAGTCAACGACACTCTCCTCGACGTAAGGAAAGTGACAGCTACGTTCGTGTGAGACCTGTTGCGCTGTCACCATGTCTATGAGCACGGACGACGCGGCGGCGTTCCGTCGAATTATCGCCGCCGACCCAGAGTGCAAGCAGTGCTTTGAGTGCGGCTCGGCGAACCCTCAGTGGTGCGACATCAATCACGCCGTCTTCATCTGCCTGGAGTGCAGCGGTGTCCACCGCAGTCTCGGCGTCCACCTCAGCTTTGTTCGCAGCTCGACGATGGACAGCTGGGCGTCGTGGCGTCCGGAGAAGCTGCGTCAAATGGAGCGGGGTGGGAACCGCCGGGCACGTCTGTACTTTGAGTCGCACAACGTGCCGAGGACCCCGATAAAGGCACGGTATGAGTGCGAGGGTGCCCTCAAGTACGCTGCCATGCTTGAGGCTGAGACGCTCGGGACACCCTTTAACGAGGCGACGTGGCAGCCCCCAGAGTGGTACACGCGCATGAAGTCCCAGCAGCAACAGCAGTCCCCAAGTGGCGCGGCGGGCTATCCCTTCGCTGGATCGAATCACGCTTCCCCCGTCAATAATGGCGACGCGAGTCGCTTCACGGGAATGGGGAGCAGCCCCGCGCCGTCTGCTCAGGGCAACACCCAGGGCGCTGGTGGCGGCTGGTTCACCGCGATGTCGTCGGGGTGGAGCTCCATGACGCAGAAGGCCTCGCAGCTGGCACAGTCTGCGCAGGAGAATATGGCGAACACAGATGTGGATGGTATGACAACCTCGCTTTCACGAGGATGGACCTCCGTCACCTCGGCCGTCTCCAACTACGCAAAGCAGGTAGGCCTGGAGGACGGCGCGGAGCAGGGGGGCCTCGAAGCGCTTCGCGAGCACGCCCGCAGCGAGCGCGCGAAGCAGCCGCAGCAGGAGCAAGTCCCTGGCAGGTTTGACCACATTGAGCACATTGCCAATCCAGCGCCAGCACGCGGAAATACCGCAGGGAATGTCGCAAGTGGGTGGGGAAGTCCAACGACTGCTAACCCCAGGCCTGCGCAGGCCAGCCCGAGCAATAACGGTAATGCGCCGTCGTGGGGGACCACAACCGCCTTCCGTGTCGCGTCCCCCACATCCCCTGGTGGGACAGCCAATCGCCAATCGTCTAGCGGCGGCCCCATTCTCTCGGGGAAGCCCGTGGAGGCTCCTGCTCGTGCTCCGCAGAAGAAGGATGATGACTGGGGTTGGGACGACGACGAGGAGTAGGCGACCGTACTCTCACGTGCATGCCCATAGAGAGACGCATTCACATCGTTGAAGAGTAAACGTAGCACGACGACTAGATGCGCTTCCGGACAGTCATGACTGTATTTCTTTGTCGTCCACGATGTCTCCATTTTGGACCTCTCAATCCGAGACTGTCACTCAGCCGTTGTTTGGTAGCGGTGCTATATGGAATGGTTGCTTAATAATCTTTCTTTTTTTTCTTTGTGCATGTTGACAATTGTGGCTAGACACTCTTTAAGAAAGAACTTCCCCCGAAAGAATCGCTGTAAATGATGACAAAAAAAAAAGAGAGCCTTCCGGTGAGCATACCCATGGAAGCTTAGTGTTGTTGTTATTGGACTGTATTGCAATGGTCTGCAAGACAATCTTCTTGTGCTGGTCTAAAACTATGGTGTCTAGAATAGACCTTTTGGCCTACTCGCTGAGGGGCAAGGGTAGTGTGTTTTATCCCGATTCTCGTACGCCAGGTCACGAGGAGCAGCAGAAGTGGATCCCGATACACCCTTGCCCCTTTTAAAAAATGTTTCCCGCTCTCCCGTGGACTCATGGCAACACTCTTAATTAAGTACCCAACTTCTGTTCGCCTCCAACCTTCTCCTTTTTGACCTTTCATTTGCTCCCTGTTTCCTTCACCTGTACATGGACTGCGTTTCCGTTTATGGATAGTGCTTTGTATTCCCCCCCCCTCCCACCTGCAATCGGTGTCGGAACCGAGTGCATACGCTACCGCAGCTGTCAATTACTTTTTTTATTTCCCTTTCTGTTCACTCATATTCTTTCTACACTTGATCATAGAACCGTTTCCTTCTCACCCCCTTCCATATTGTAGCCATGGGATCCTTATTTCAACTACGGGATTTCTGGTATGGGTCTTTTCCCCAGGAAGAGTTCAGCCCATCGTCGATGGTCGTCGGTAACTTGGACAATATGGACACTTTCGATGTCATCGCCATCGGATCTTTCCAGGGTTACCTCCGAATTCTCCTCCCCGGACAGGAGCGGGGTAGCATGGCGCCGCAGGACCTTTTGTTCGAGCAGAAATTCTCTGAGCCGATTTTGCAACTAGCGTGCGGTGCGTTTCTCCCTGAGAAGGGCGGTAAACCAAAGAATTTGCTGGCTGTTCTATTCCCGCGTCGACTGGTGTTGCTGAGGGTGGAGCGCCTTGGAATGGCTTCAACTGCTGGCGATCCCGGCAGCAACCAACACATGTATTACGAATGCACGACGCACTTTGAAACGAGCTTTGCCCACACGGTGTGCAATCTGACGTATGGGCCTTTTGGTCGTGGCGGCCACGACATGGTCTGCGTGCAGTCCATGGACGGTCAGTTTAGCATTGTCGATCACAACAAGGTCATTTGCCAGCGTTTCTTCCCGGCGGATCAATTTCTTCTTCCAGGCGCGTTCACCTATTGCTGGCAGCGCGACACCTTTTTGACAAGCAACTCGTCCATGTTCCTCCTCTGCTACGACTTCAGCAACATCGCGAACAGCGTTGGTTCCGAAACGAAGGAGACGATCTCCGACGGACACCACGATGAGGATGGAACAGAACCCAGTAGCTTCGGTACCAAGATCTCGCCGGCGTGGGCATTTAACCTTGGCGACGACGCTACAGATATTCGTGTGTGTCGGCTAACGCGAGGGCTTCCTCACAATGACGGAAATATTGTTGCACTGTGCCCGTACGCGCTGTATGTGCTGACACTTGACGGCGAGTGTTTGCTGATGAAGCGTCTGGACGTTGAGATGTGCTCGCTGTGTCCCTACCCGATGCCTGGTATACAGGCGGATAACATCCTAATCGGTGGCCTGAATGGGTCCATCTACGTCTACTCAGACACGACACTTGAGTGGAGTGCGACGCTGGAGCGGGGAGCTCCACTATCGATTGGCGTAGCCTCGCTCTGCGGAATTCAAGGCATGATTCTTGTTCTCACAGGCGACGGGACGGTGTCGACCAACTACCTTGGTACCGACCCGGCGGAGAAGCCGATTCAGC
The DNA here is from genome assembly GCA_000482205.1 of Herpetomonas muscarum. Taxonomy (NCBI): domain Eukaryota; phylum Euglenozoa; class Kinetoplastea; order Trypanosomatida; family Trypanosomatidae; genus Herpetomonas; species Herpetomonas muscarum. Next base: position 21,724 of record AUXJ01005658.1, read on the forward strand.
CACTCGAGAGCCGGGGCACAAGCTACGCAGCAATGAGCAAAGAGCTAAAGTTTGTCGAGCACGCAATCCGGAAACTGATGGAGGATGGTGAGGACGACACGATTGCGGTAGGCACAGAAGTGAGTGGTGGAGGTCACAGTACCAGCATAATCCCGCCCTCGCCCGGGAATGCAGTAGCAGGTAAGGCTTCGTTGGCGGTAGAAGCAGAAGGAGTTTCCGTAGCCACTACGCCCACCCCCATTGGGGAAACCTTCACATCAGCTGCAGGCGTTCCGCAGCCTTCGGGGGAGCGTGCTGAAATTTCTACTGCAACTACTGCAAGTCCTACTTTTCCCATCCGCTTGACCTTTGGGGAGGTATCCTCCCCATCCCCATCGGGCGGCAATGGGGAAACTGGGATCGTCCTGCCACTCGAAGTATCGTTTACGAGACCGTTCTTCCACCTCGAAACACTCCATGACGTGGTGTTGCAGGTGGATGTGGTCGACCCCATCATCGTTGAACCTGCACATCAGGTGCTCCCGTCCTTATCGGTGAATGACGTGTTAACTGTCCCCCTGAGGGTGTCCGCCGCCCCCGATAAGGACAAGATTATCCCCTCGTCACTGACACTGACTGCCGTTGCTATTTTCACCGGCAAGCGCTATGACACGTGGGCGACACGGCAGTCTGTACAGTTACCGCTCACCCTTGTGGCCACATCGGTGGCACCTGTCAAGAACACCTCCTTTACACTGCAACTCAACACGAACAAATCACCGCCGCCGTCCCTGCGCGATCTCTTCAGTGACCTTGAGCGCCACGGCACCATTGCCGCGAATGTGTTGTCAATTCACTACCTCAACGGTGCGGACGCAACTATTCTGGTTTCCAAAAATGCGGCAAGGTTCAAGCTGCAGGGATCTACGATGGAGGGTCTGTGGCTCCTCACATCCGAGTTGGTGCGGCGTCTCCGTGAACACTACGAAAAGGAGGGGGACCTTATCTTCAGTATTCCGGACGAGATGCCGACGGATGATTTTCTTGCTGTTATTGACACCCACGCGGCCATCCGTAAAGAGTTGCGTGACGCGGTTGCTTCCCTGGACCGCGCGGCGCAGTTCCTGCGCGCCGTGCAAAAGCGTCTGCTTGCGCGTTTCCGTGATCGTACCCCGAACAGCGCAGATACGATGCCGGTCCTTTTTGATGAGAGCTACACGCTTCTCCAAGCAGCGACGGAGGGTGTGGTGGTCGCCAAGTCCCGTCAGCGGCAAGCGTGTGCGATGCTGAACTGCTGTGCCCGCCTCTTCTTTTTCTGGATGCAGGTGAAGTACACAACCGCGTTTGACAAGATGTCGAGCTCTGTGAAAGGAGCCGGCGGCAAAAAGGGAGTGTCCTTTGCCGGAGCAAGCACGACGAAGGCTGTGGCTGCGGCCCCTACCACGACGAAGGACCTTCTTCGGGAGCTGTTCACCTGCGACATCTCGGCTGATGACGGGGTTGGATGGGAAGAGGTGACGGAGCTCGCGCTGGTCCAGCTGCTCGGCATTAAAGCCCGCACAGTTGCGAACAGGACAGTTGAGGTGTCCCTCAGCACCACCAGCCTCAAGAAGTACTTTACACAGCTTGTAGAGCATGTCAAGGCAGGGAACGGGTTCTAAAAAAAAAAGCTTCGCTCTGTATCACAAGTTACATCTCCTGTACAAGAAATGTCTGGACGCGGAGAGAGTGAGAGACCTGCTACTTTGCACGTGTGTCTTATATCGCTTGAACACCATTCGAAATAACTCACCACTGCGACGACTTATGAGGAGGATCGCGAAGGATTGAAAAAAAATCACAAGCATAGTGACCGCAGCGTCACTTGCGCTGGT
>AUXJ01005668.1:0-12894 GCA_000482205.1 Herpetomonas muscarum
TATATATATATATATATATATATATTTTCTGATGCATTGAAAAATGGAGGGGGTGGTGGCACCTCTCTTCTCGGGGAATCATTTCTATAATACCGGCCATGACTGGGCTTTGCTCACGATTTTACCGGACCCACCCCTTCCCTCACAGAGTCTAATATTTCTCTCTCCCCCCTCTCTCACTCTCTCTCACTTTCCCCATCGTCTAACACTTCTTCTTTTCCATTATTGCAATTATTATTCTTCTGTATATTATTTATATATTATATTGGGTAAGAAGATTAGGTAGGGTCCGTGATAAACGAAAACCAAACCCGCGCGCACGAAATAAAGAAAGCAAAAAGGGCCCATCCGTACGCTGTACAATCGCCATTATATATTCTTTTTTTTCCCCTTTTCTCCGTCTCCTTTGAAAAAAAAAACAAAATTATTATTAGAGTTAGCGCTGCCGCATCTGTCGAGGCCACCAGCCGCTAGCACACGCAGCGGAAAGTGAATAGGAAAAGAAAGAAAACAACACACACACACACACACACACACAGACACATTCAGAAAGAAGAAGAAGAAAAGAAAGAATACCTGTCGCTGAGTATTATAAGAGAGGAAAGGGAGAAAAAAAGAAAAGAAAAAAAGGAAGAAAGAAAGAGGCAGTCGACGTCACAGCAGAGGCGCGCACCTCCACACATACACACACACACGTACGTATTAGAGAGATTAGAGCGATTGATCGAACAAAAAAAGGCGCCGCCTCGACGGGACCACTGGAGGGATCGCTAATCGTTAATCGCTAATCTTGAGCCCTGCGCATCCACACATACAACCCCCCCCATCTCTCCCCTATTTTTATCCTTCTCCCTTATATCTCTCTCTCACCCGCTGAAAGGGGACGGAAATAAAATAAATAAACGAAACGGCAAGAGAAGCGAAAGAAAGGAAAAAAAGAAAACGTATACAACAATTATCCTCTCTGCGTTTTTGTGTTTTCATCGATTCTTCCGTGCATTATTTTATATAAATATTTATATATTTATATATATTTATATTTATTTATATAAAATAGCTCTCTGTTTGCTGAAGTGTTTCTTCATTGACGTGGATCGTTCTTGTGGTGATTTTTTTCTGTTCGTTTTTAGTTTTTTTTTTTTAAATTGTATCTCTGCGCTGTGTGGTGCATAGATACATACTGTCGCCGCAGATTGCTCAAATTGAATACTTCTCCCCTCCCTCGTGTTTTCCCCCCATTTTCTCCCTCTCTATTATATATACATACATATCTCGTTCCCCCTCCCCCATCCATCCATCCATCCATCCAGCGTCGGTGAACAGCCCGTTGCTAGCTGCGCCATTTTTGCTTGTTCAAATTGTTGCTGTCTCCCCTTCCTTTTCCTTTTTCTTTTCTCCTTTTTTTGATTTCAAATAAAAAACTCACTTCTCCCCCTCCGTTGACTGATACCCTCCCTCTCCCATTCATCTCTAGATTCTCCCTCTCTCCATCGTCCATCGGATACACTTTTTCCCGTTTATCTCCTCTCTCTCACACACAAGAGAGAAGAGAAAAGGAAAAAAAGGAAAAAAGAAAAGAAAAGAAACAGTCTACCATCAGAGGTATGTACTGCGGCGGCGAAGTTCCCGCCCACCCCTACGGCCCGGCGGCGGAGGGGAAGACGGCCGCTGCGGCGTCCGCGACGGCCCACAGCGACTCCGACGCCGCCCCTGGCAGCGCCGCGGCGCCGGAAATGGTTCTCGACTGCGTATCGGACAGCAGCTCCGCCGCCAGCGCCCTCGCGTCGTCGTCGGCCGACTCGGCGTCGTCGGCGCCGCCGTCGCCGGTGAGTCCGCGCGACGTCCCCTGCAGCCGCCACCACCGCCGCCACCACCGGCGGGAGGGGTCGCAGGGGCTGTGGGCGGCCGGCGGCTCTCTCTGCAACGACGGCGGCGACCGCCCCCTCTCCGCGGACCCGGTGCGCAGCGAGGCGGCGGCCTTCGTGCACGGCGGCTCCAGCTTCTTCCGCGGGCCGCCGCGCGAACTCAGCCCGGCCGCCGCCGCCGCGCTCCCCCGCGGCCCGGCGCAGCCATACTCGAGCCGCAGCACGCCCTCTCGCGGCCGCCCGCACACGCCGTCGCCGCTCCCCCCGCGCCCCCGCACCGCGTCGCACACCCGCAGCAGTGGCGCCCCGTCGCCGCTCACCGCCGCCGTCGACGGCCCCTCGCTGCTCCCCCACCCGTACAACTTTCTCCCCGACAGCGCCGGCGCGGCGCCGCTCTCGCAGCAGTGCAGCAGCGGCCACGCGCGGCAGCACTCCGTTTCCTCGCAGCACTCGGCGAGTGGCTGCAGCACACCGCTCGCGACGGTGCGGCCGCCGCGGCCGCCCTCCGAGGAGCGCGCAATGATGGCGGCCATGTGGGTCGACATCCCGCCGTCGCCGGTCGTCCCCTTCGTGCCGACGCACCTCGAGGCGCAGCGGCGGCGGACGCCGCGGCGCGGCTCGGCGCCGCCCAGCCCCGGCACGAGCACCCTCGCCGCCTCCCTCCGCTCCGCCACCGGCGGCAGCTGCTCCTCAATCACGTCGCCGACAACGACGCGCGTGCCGGCGCCGGTGCCGGAGCGCGTGCCACTGACTGCGCCGGCCCCCGCCGCCAACGCCGAGGCCGCCGCCCTTAACGTCGCCGTCCCCCCACGGGCGGCGCCGCAGTCAATGTTCGTCCTCCCGCCCGATGTCGCGCGGCGGCTCGACAGCGCCGCGGCGGAGCCGGCGAGCGGCAGCAGCGGCAGCGGCTTCACGTTGGAGGCCGCCCCGCACGTCCGCGTGGCGCTGCCGCCGCCGACGTACCACACGCACCGCTCCCTCTTCAGCCGCCGCGGCAGCGACGGCGACGCCGCCGGCCCCGGCGCCGGTGGCACACCGCCGCGGCCGCAGGCGTCGTCGTCGTCGTCGCCGTCGCCCGCGCCGCAGTTCGCCGCGGCGCCGCCGGTGGTGGCCGCGGGGCTGCCAAAAGGCAGTCCGGTGATGGCCGCCGCGACGCCGCCGAGCGCGCCGCTGACGGCGCCGGCGGAGGCGGTGGAGGGCGATCACGGCAGCTCCCCCGTCGTCGTTTCCCCCGTCTCGGCGACGGCGGACGACCACGACGACGCGCCGGAGGACCTTGTCTCGAGCGGCGAGGAGGCGGAGGAGGCGGCGGGCGGCGCCAACCGCGACAGCAGCGACAGCGGCGCGGTGCTGCACCGCCTGACGGATGCGATTGAGCGCACCAAAGCGCGGAGGGCACATCGCCAGTAGTGAGGGGAGAGGAGAGGTGAGGAGAGGAGAGGAGGAGGGGGTGGGGTGAGTCGGCGGAGAAACGAATCAGCAGCGGCAAAGGTGGACGCATACACACACACACGCACGCACGTGTGATGCGCACTGGCAGCCATTGATAAAGGGGCCCGTCTGTGTGTGTCTGTGTGGCTCGCCTCTGTCCGCGCCGCGACGGCTAGAAAAAACACACAAAAACACAAAGAAGAGAAAGAAGAGAAAGAAAAGTTTCGAAACGAAACGGGAGAGGTGTGGAAAGCAGCCACTTCCACATAGGCGGGGTGTTCGTGTTCAATATGCATATTTATATATTTATATACTCTATATATATTATGTTTTGATAGATATTGCGTCGGGAGAGGAGAGGAAAAAGAGGAGAGAATGTATGGGAGGGAGGCGGCGTCCGTCGAGAAAAAAAAAGAGAGAGAGACGACACCGGAGCGTTCCCCACCGGACTCGAAGGTATGTGTCTTCCATTGTGTTTTCTTCCGCACGGACTTGACCAATGTCCCCTGTGCCAGTTATTCAAACACATTTATATACATTTATATACATTTATATATATTTATATATATATATCCGCGCCTGTGTTAATAGTTCTGTTGGCTTTTGCTGTGTAAGTTTCCCGCCTCTCCCCCCTCCCCCCTCCCCCCCCCTCGCGCACCTCTCCGCTGGCACTGCTGTCTGTTTCCTCCCGCTGCCCCCCTTTTTTTCTTCCCCTTCGATTTGTGTGTGTCTGCTCTGCTCCACTTCTTGTTCCTCCTGTTCGTTAGTGGAATCTGTACCGCTCTTTTAACTACCGCCCCTTTCCGTTTTCTTTTCTTACCCCCCCCCCCTCTGATTCAACACAACCACCCACACATACACACGCACATTCTTTTCTGTTCTGTTGCCACCGGCACAGGTCCCTCCCCCCCCCCCTCCAAGAGAGAAAGGGGTGAATTGCCACAACAGCAGCGCCGTGTGCTGCGATTGTGGGACTATTCGTACATTTTTTTCCCCAACCACCAAAAAAAAAGAAAGAGAAGTGAAACACTCACACACACACACACAACGACGGAGGCTCTGAGTGTATGGAGTCGTGCGACAGATCACCAGGAGGAGAGGGAGTGAGATGGGGTTATACATCCCTTCTCTTCCCCTCTCATTCGCCGTCCCCCCCCCCTCCCCTGTCTCATACAGATATGTATATGTATATATATAAATGCATTGCTGCGTCGCGCTCACCGCGTACGCGCCGCGATAATCCCCCACAGTGTGGAGGGGCCCGCCCGTCGCAGCGCACTCAGGCGCACGCCGCGCACTAAGTGGGCATCGCTGTTAAATGCTGCTCGGATGGGCCGTACAATCTCCTTTGAGCACTGCACGCATCTTCGTTCTCTCTTCTCTCTCTCTCTGTCTCTCACTTCACTTCTTCACATCAAACGCTCCCTTTTGTGCTCTATTTCTGTTTGCGTCAAAAAATAGGAACTGTCCATTGAACGGTTTTGTTTTTCTCGTTTCATTTCGCCACTGACGCCGCGTCAAAAGGGCTTTTGTTTCCCACTTTTCTTTTTCCCTTTTTCACCCCCATACAAATTTCCTTCACGACACACACACACACACACACATATTATCTCTCCTGGCATCACCGTCGTCATCGCCGCGGAGGATCATACGCGCACACACATATATATATATATATACACGCAGCACTAATTCACCATAGAGTCCTGAGACAATATAGATTTCAACGGCCTCTCGCTCTCGCGGCAGCTCGTCCCCCCTTTCAGTCGTTCTGCACGTCCTTCTTCTTCTTCCCTGTGTATTTGCGAGGGTGTGGCCTTGTACGGCGATTACTCGTTGTTGTTGGGTTTGCATTTCTTTGTTCTTCGAAGACTTCCCTTCCGCCTTTTTGAAGGGTATCAACTGCGGCTGGTTTGTTGATTAGGAGGACTTCATTCCCTCTAAAAGAACAAAAAACAAGAAAATCAGAAAGACCCAACACACACACACAATCCATTTCCGTGCATATATATAGAGAGAGAGGGAAAGCGGTCTCTTAAGCACTTCACTTGATCGTCTTGTGGTGAGGAAGGGGAGACATTCCAGAGAACAAAAGGGGTGTCACGAGCACCGTCGCAATCAAAGCGTAATCGAGACGACTGCAGACGAGGCCCAGTACTTGGCACTTCCACAATAAAAAAGTAAAGGAAAGTGAAATATCCAACAGAGACAGAGCAGTGATAAAAAAAACAACAACAACAGCAATAACTTCCACCGATGCTTGCCATTCGTCACGCGCACGACGACGGCGCGACTCGTGTCGCCGTCGACGGCGGCCACATCGTCACCGGCGGCGAGGACGGCGTCGTCGCCCTCTTTCCGGTGCGCCGCTGGCCGACAGCGCCGTCGCTGTGGGCGCGGAAGTGCCACGAGGCCGCCGTCACGTTTGTCGCGCTGCACGACGCGATGGCCCTTGCCTTTTCCTGCGGCCGCGATGGCCACGTCTACCTGCACGAGAGCATCCACGCGACGGAGGCCGGCGCCTCGACATCCCGCCTGATCTGCCGCGTCACAGGCGAGGTGCGCTGCATGCACTTTGACGCCGCGCACCGGCGCCTGTTCCTCGGCGGCGACTCGCTCCGCTGCCTGCGCATGTCCGGCGGCCGCTTCGAGGTGCAGGTCGTCCCCCTTGTCGTGCCGCACCCCATCGCCGCCGTCAGCCTCGCGCCCTGCGGCAGCCTCCTCGCGATGGCCAGCACGACGGGCAGCGTTGGCGTCGTGGGCGTCGCGGCGACGGCGGAGGGGAAGGAGGGCGGCAGCGACGATGACGACGCGGCCGCCCGCTGTGTGCTCGAGCGCGTCCTCTCCCCGACGGTGGGGAAGGACGACAGCTGTTCCTACCGAATGCAGTGGTGCCGCGTCGCGGGCGAGCTGCTCCTCCTCGTGCCGGCCGCGGCAGAGGTGGCGGTGCTGCGCTACGTCGCCGGCAGCCGCACCAGCGGCATCCCATCGCGCCTCCGCAGCGCCGGCGGCCTCCACGGCGAGGGCCTCGTCGACTTCTTCAGCGTCGCCGCGTATCCGGTCAGCGCGACTCGCTTCTGCTGCGTCATGGCCGCCCGCAGCGGCCTGTACATCGGCAAGGTCGACGGCAAGAAGCTCTCCATGAGCCGCCACACCTCGCAGGCGTACGACGCGGGCGAGCACGGCACCGTCGCCGACGTTGAGGTAAACACCGCGACCGGCGACGTCGTTGTGGGGCTGTCGGGCGGCAACGTCTCGCTGCTGCACCGCGCCTCCCTGAAGGCCTACGACGAGGCGAAGGCGGCGGAGAGGAAGGCCGCGGCACAGCGCGCAAAGGCGGAGGTTCTGCTCGGCGCCACAGATACCCAAAACGCCGGCGAGGCCGACGACGAGAGGGCGGGGGCGAGGCGCCGGGAGGGCCGCAGCCGCCGCACCGCCGCGGACGACGACGACGACGAATTCATCAACGACAATGAGGAGGAGGAGGGGGAGGATGGCAGCAGCAGCGGCAGCGGCTCCGCGTCGTCATCGCAGTATTCCGACAGCGACGTCGACGAGGACGGCAACGTGACGGTGCGGGAGGATTTGGAAAAGGTCGTTGTCGACCTTCGCGCGAGCAACGCCGACTATCTCGACGACGACGACGATACGGACCGACCCTCGCGGTGGCGCAGCGATGACCCACGGCGGGTGCTTGCCGACGCGGAGCGCGAGGCTCGACGCCACGCCGCCTCAACGTCGCGGTTCCTCAACGACGAGGCGGAGGAGGCGTCCTCCGACGACGTTGAGAGCGAGGACGCCGCGGCCTACGAGGAGGACGGCTACGGCGAGCGCCGCCGCCGCGACGACAGTGACGAGGAGGAGGAGGAAGAGGGCGACGGCAGCGGGTCGCTGCTCGGCCAGGGCGGCGCGGGAGGAATGGACGACGCGGCTGGTGGGGCGGTGACCGGGCGGGGGCAGGGGGCTGCCGCCGCCCAGTCCCCGCTGCTCGACTATTCTTTCCAGGTCGGCGCGACGCCGGCCGGGGCGGAGGAGAGCTGCTACTTGGCGTATAACTCGACCGGCTTCATCCACTGCACGCGCGACGGGACGACGGTGCACTTCCACGACATGTCGAACCCGGCCGTCCGCATCACCGAGCGCGGGACGATCCTGATGGGCGCCCTGAGTCCCGTCGGCGCCGGCTTCGTCGTTGCGCCAGCCCCGCAGGCCGGGGAGGCGGCCATTGGCGAGAGCGTCGACGACGAGCTGCCGCGGCTGACGGTGTATTACCGCACATTTGTCGCGCTCGGGGCGCAGTCCGACTGGCGCGCGCGGCTGCACCCCGGCGAGACGGTGCGCTGCATGGCCGCCGGCATCCACTTCCTCGCCGTCGCGACGGACCGCTACCTGCGGCTCTACTCCCTCTCGGGGCTGGAGCTGGCGGTGCTGAGCAAGTTCCCCCGCATCGTCGCGATGGCCGGCACGACGAGCCATAAGCTGATGTCGAGCTTCAAGGCCAACTTCGACCCCCTCGCCGTCGTGTACCTCGAGGGCGGCGAGCACAGGGTGGAGGTGATGGACGTTGGCACGCGCGGCACCGCCATCGCCGCCCACACGCTGCCGCTGACCGAGTTGCCGGAGGGCGCGGGGCACCAGGTGCAGTGGGTGGGGTGGTCCGACGACGGGCCGCTGCACGTGTGCGACACCGCCGGCGTCGTGCGCATGTTCACGCAGAGCTGGGGCGGGTCGTGGGTTCCCGTCTTTGACCCGCGCGTGCTGTCCGACCGCAGCTACAACCTGTGGGTGTGGGGCGTCAACGACGAGTGCCTCTACGCGTACCGCTCCCTCAAGACGGACGCGCCGTACCCGGCGGCCGTCGCGGGCGGCCTCCCGATTGAGCGCGCGCCGCTGTTCCTGCCCCTGTCGCGCACCACCACCGCCGCCGGGGAGCGGGAGACGGTGACGTGGGACCGCCTGCTGCGCCGCGAGATCCGCACCGACGAGCTGAAGAGGCACAGCAGCTTCTACTCGGAGGCCATCGCGCGGCGCGACGCGCTGCACGACGCGAAGATCCGCGAGCTGTTCCAGGGCGCCATCCGCGCGCAGCTGACGTCCCGTGCGATGGACCTCGCGACGATGCTGGAGCTGCGCGACAACCTCGAGGACTGCGCCCGCGACGCCAACAGCGGCGGCCACGCGCAGCTGGTGCAGAAGCTGCTCGCCCTCTTCGAGCTCCGCGTGAAGTCAAAATCGAAGCGGAAGTGCGCGCTGCCGCTGGAGAAGGCGATGGTCACCGAGCGGGAGCGCGACGAGCTGCTGCGGCGGCTGCTGGCAAAAGAGCGCAGTGGCAGCGGGCGGCCTGCCCCACCCGCCGCCCCACCCGTTGCCGAGCCGCCGAGTCTCGAAACAACGCCCGCTAAGTCCACGGCGTCGACGGCTGTCACGGCGACAACCGTCCGCAAGGCGCAGCGGCGCCGCTCGCCCCCGCAGGAGCAGCAGCAGAACGCGCGGCGGAAGGTGACGTTTCAAGTGCCCGCGCCGTCGTCGTCGTCGTCGGCGGCGGCGGCGGCCTCCACCGCCGCCCCTGTGAAGCCCTCGAACCCCTTTGCCGCGCGCAAGTCGGCTGCGCCACCGCCGCCTCCGCCGGTGAGCGCTGCGAGTGCTGCGACGGCGACAAGCGCGCCCCCGGCCGCGGCAAAGGTGCAGGCCACGCTTCCTCCCCCGCCCCCGCCGCGGCAGGTGACGATCATCGGCGACGACTCGCAGCCCTCAACCGCCGCGCCGGAGGAGACGCCGACGCCCCCGCCGCAGCGGCGCGAGGCGCAGGTGGCGTCGCAGTCGCTGTCTCCGTCGGGCGGCCGCGCGGACGGCACGACGCCGACGCCGGCCGCGCGGTCAGAGCCGCGGCGGCCAATGTTTGTGCCGCGCGCGCTCCCGTCAAAGCCCAGTCCGGGGCGCACCGACGCCACCGCGCCGGTGGACCCTTTTCTGCACGACTCGCCGGAGGTGGTCGAGAGCGGCTCGTACGGCCCGGGCGGGGAGGGGGCGGCCGCGCCGACGGTCGACGCGCTCCTCCGCGACGTTGGCCACGAGGATTCAATGGCGACGGCCCCGCGCAGCGCCGACTTTGGCGAGGCGCTGCGGAAGCGGTACCGCGCCGATGACGAGGACGAGGAGGAGGACGGCGCGCCGATCGTCGTGCCGGTGACATCCTTCGCCCGCGTCGAGGGGAGCAGTTAAAGAGGCGATACACATCTTTGCCCTGCATGGAGGTGTGTGTGTGTGTGCTATAGTGTGTGAGAGAGGTCTCTCTCAACGCCAATGTGCGAAGCAGCAGCCCTCCCCCTCCCCTCCCTCTTTGCACCATTCGTTGGTGTGCATACATAAATAAGTATAGGCGTTTACCCGAGAGGATAACGAAACGCGGATGTCTCTCTGCGTGGATTGAAAAGAAAAAATAAGATTCTCTGTGGCGTGTGGGTGTGTGGAGATGCCCCCCCCCTCCTCTCTCGACTTTGGCGTTTTCATCCCCATTCAACACACTTTGCGGTACATAGACTTGTTACATACACACACATATATAATATATATATAATATATATTATATCTTTATTTTTGTTTTCGTTCCCTTCTCATTTTCCGCCGTATCGTTATTTCCAGAGGACACACAAAACATGGCGGAGCATTGGTGGTGAGTGACTTGCCCCCTCCCTTTATGTGTATTAGCTGGGCTGAGGGTGGCAGGAGATGGCAGGCCTTCATGCACTCACCGAGGGTGCGCAGGGCTCCTCGTCTGTGTGTTATTCCTACGCGAGCTGTGGATTGGGCCGCGTGTATTTTGTCATGATATGGACAGATGGCTTCCCCCCCCCCTCCTTTCAAGACACGCCAACAAGTGCCCTCTCTTTCCCCCCTCTCTCCTCTCTCCCCTCCAATGGATGTGGGTAGCGCTGATTTCGAATATTTTCCATTCCCCCCCCCCTCCCCTCCTCTCTCTCTCTGCGTACACGCAAAAACACACAGACAGACACACATAAATTACTGCACAGCCCTCGATTAGACGCACCGTATAATGTCGTACACGATCCGCCGCGCCCGCCCCACCGACATCGAGGCGCTGGCGCGGCTCACCGTCGCGATGGCTGTCGAGACGGAGAACCGCCACCTTGACGCGGCTGCGCTGGCGAAAGGGATGCACACCACCTTCATCCAGCCGAACCTGGCCGACTATTATGTCGCGGTCGCGGGGGCGCCGGTGAAGGACGCCGACGCCGCGGGCACTGGCGGGGAGGTTGATCCCGTCGCCGGGGCCAGCGCCGGGGGGGCGTCGCCGCCCGCAGCGGAGAAGGCCGACACGACTGTGGGGGAGGGGGGGCAGGTGGTTGCCTTCATGATGACGACGCCAGACTACCGCATCCGCACCGCGACGACGGTGCAGCTCATCCAGACGGTCTATGTCGACCCCTCCCACCGCCGCCACGGCCTGTTCCGGCGCTTCTACGAGCACGTGAAGGCGCAGGTGGAGGCCGACGCAACCTGCGAGGGCATCTGGCTCTATGTCGAGGAGGAGAACCGCGCGGCTATCCAGGCGTACGAGCGGATGGGCATGCGTCGGGAGGACGCCACGATGATGCGGTGGTCCAAGTGCGGCTTCTAGCCTGCTCCCCCGTTTCTTTCTACACCCCATCGACATATATATATACCGCCCCTCCTTGTATCGCAATGCCACCGCGCGTGGGCGCATTCCTGTTTCCCCGCTTTTTTTTGGTGCGAGCGGCCTGGCTAACGCGGTCGTTTTATTATTTCTTTCTCTCCTCACATTTCCACTTTCTTTAATACCCCCTCGTTCTCTCTCTCTCTCTCTCCCCGCCGCTCCTGTCGTTTCGGCGCCGCTGTCACGCCACTTGTTTGGCCTTTTCACCGCGGCCCATAAGCCCGTTGATTATTCCCCCCCCCTCTAATAAATATCACCCCCCCCCCCCACCTCTCCGGTTCACTGGTGCCTGTTCTTACCTGTGCGTCCAGCCTCAAGCGAAGCCCCCCTCTCCCCCTCTCTCTCCTCCCCCCTCTTCCGTTCTCCCCACTCGATTGGGTGCGTGACCGATGTCAAGAGCAGCAACGGGCAGTGAACTCGCCTTGTTGTATCCCCCCTTTTTTGCATTCTCCTACGTTGCGATGGCCCCGGCGTCCGCAGACGTCGGCTGCTGTGTGTGTGAGTGACGAATGCGCATCTTCCCCTCTCTCTCTCCCTTTCCTTACAGCGGTACCCCTCCTCTTATCTCTCCGTGGGACTCCCCTGGCAGCGCAGTTGCCCCCCTCTCTCCCTAACCCCCCCCCCCCCCCCTACTGGCCTTCTTCCGTCTTATTCACACTCACCTAAAGCAGCGGGCTTTTAACCAGACGGCCATAACTCTTCTCCATTGCCGGCCTCGCGGTGGTATCGCCGGGCACAATGCATGAGGGGAAAGGTGCTTCGTACATCTATATATATGTATATATATATGTATAGTATACACGGAATGAGCAGCAGAGGCGATCACGGCTTCCACTTATGAACAGGTGAGCCGGAAATACAACAGGCGCTGTGCTTTCTCTCTTCGTCACCCGCACTTCCAATACCGCTTTTGCTCCCCCTCCTCTCTTCTTGTGGCAGTGTAGGCTTCCAGCGTCCGTGGCTGTTTCGGTACATTTTTTGATTGAAAAGGAAAAGTTGCTTGGCAAAAAGGAGATTCAAGGTCGTCATTACCAACACACCCACCACCCACAAACACACACACACAAACACACCACAGCACATCTCTTCGCGATATGCCGACGTACGTTGCCCGCAAGGCCGTTCAGGCGGACGTGCCGACCATGGTTGAGATGCAGCTGGCCATGGCGCTGGAGACGGAGAAGCTGCAGCTGGATCGCGCGACGCTGACGCGCGGCATGAACATCCCCTTTGAGAAGCCCAACGTGGCCGATTACTACGTTGTCGAGGACGTTGACGAGAACAAGGTCGTCTCGATGCTCATGACGACGCAGGAGTGGTCGGACTGGCGCGCGGGGTCGATCCTCTGGATCCAGTCGGCGTACACAGCGACGGAGCACCGCCGCCGCGGGCTCTTCAGGATGCTGTACGGCATGCTCCGCGAGATGGTGGAGGCCTCCGAGTATTACCAGGGCATCCGCCTCTACGTTGAGACGGAGAATGAGGGCGCCAAGGCGACGTACAAAAGCCTCGGCATGGTTGTGGAGCACTACAACATGATGAAGTGGATGAAGTCGACCTTTTAACACCACGGAGTCCCCTTGACAGGTTCACATCTCTCTTTTCTATTCTCTTTCCTCTTTTAAAAATATTATTTGCTTCTTCCCAACGCTCTCTTCTCCCCCGCGGTTCTCGAACGTACATGTGTTGTCTCCTTTCCTTTACTTTTTTGTTTTCTGTGTTCTCTCGTTCACTTACTTTGTTTTTCCAAAATACAGGGATGCAACTAGTTCTTCGACTTATCTTGTCCTTCCCCCCCTCAGCGCAACGTTCTCCTCGTGTCCCGTCTCGCTCTTCCTCTCCCTTAATGCATATATACCGTGAAACCCACATATTCTGCCAATACGGCGAGTGAGCGTGTTT
>AUXJ01005672.1:0-44709 GCA_000482205.1 Herpetomonas muscarum
CCCTATACAACCCTGTGTATCAATGTCCCCGATGAAATAGCTTTCACTATTCCCCTCGTGTGGTTGTGTCTACCCTCCCTTTCAACTCCCTTTTCATTCTGTTTTTCTATTCCGCGCCAATGCAACACATGTTCTTAGGAAGTCAGGGAAAAGGAACGGTATATCGTTTCTTCTCGTTCTTGATTCTTTTCTACTTCTCTCTCTCTCTCTCTCTCTCTGACGGTTCTTGTATTCTTGAGGCATCACCCCTCCCTCTCCCCCTTTTCCTCCCTCCCCCACCTATTTCCACAGTTTTCATTTCATTTTTTTTGTTGACTGCCTGCGTCCATCTTAGTGGAGTGTCCTTTACGGAAAGATGCGGGAGCGCACACGTCAGCACCGGCAATTGCCACTGTTTGTGGTTTTGCTTCACCTATTTACAGAGTTTCTTGTTTTGTTTTTCGCTTCTCTTC
This sequence comes from Herpetomonas muscarum, assembly GCA_000482205.1. NCBI lineage: Eukaryota > Euglenozoa > Kinetoplastea > Trypanosomatida > Trypanosomatidae > Herpetomonas > Herpetomonas muscarum. The sequence continues at coordinate 453 of AUXJ01005672.1, forward strand.
GATTCTTGTCTGCCTACCTGTTGTTAACATTCCCCCCTATGGTTTGTCATTATTTTTGTTCTCATCTTTTTTTCCTTGTTTTGATTTTGTTTTCTTCCTGATGATCCCGTGGGGAGGTACGCTCGCTCGTCTGTAGACTGCGACACCTACCTCCACCATCCCCTTCTTTACAATCACTCTTCTCTCGTTTTAAGTGTTCCCTAATTTCAGCTCTTTTGTGTTTTTTTCTACCTTTTCATCTCGACTCCCAATCTTCCCTCATAATTTCCAAGTCCCTCTTCCCCTTTCATGTTTCCCTATTTGTCTGTCCTTTTCTTTTTGCCCCTTTTCCTGTAAGTGACAACTACAGAACACAAAGATTGAAAAACGCTTCGCACACCTTTATTCGTGGTGCCTATAAAAATCTCTCCTGCCTAACATCGCTTCGCGTTTCTTTGCTCTCTCTCTCTTTCTCTCCTTCTCTCTCAGGTTCTTCTCCAATTGATTCTTCACAAGTGTTCTCGTTTCTATGTCTTCCTCATTTCTGTTTTATTATTGTCTCCTACGAGAGTTGAAACGCGTCTATACGCATAATACCCCCTCCCCCTCTCCCACCTTGTTCGGCCTTCACCACCTCCCCGTCCCCTGTTTAACGTGTGTGCGTGCAATGTTGGTCCTCGACCTATTCATATATTTCTATATCTATATATATTTCTATCAATAACCCTATGAGCCCTCTTCCATATCATTCTAAAAAAAAAGAAATCATTAACTACACTTTTTTCCGTTGAGACTGACTCGTTTCATCTTCTGTTTTGTAAGTTGTCTTCAGATTTTCTTCCTTTCTCTTTCCTTTGCCCTCTCTCTTTTGTTATTTTCACTTCTAATTTAAATTCGATTACGGGTCCACCGCAGTACCCTATATCTATCCAGCAACGTATAGGGAAAAACACTGCTTCTTGACTTATTCTCACTGCCCTCCCTCCCCTTCCATCTGCTATTCCCAGCACCTTGAAACACACATTCGCAAGACGTACACGTACCTTTTCTCTCACTTTTCGATGCAGCCAAATATGCAGTCGTCCTCAAATTTCCATCACAGTGTATAGTGCTTTTGTGCGCCCCCGCACTCTCTTTCCTCATTGGAATCAGTCTTCACTTCTTTAAACATATGCCAATGAACAGCTCACGATGTAGTGTTTACCTCCCCCGTGTGTGTGTGTGATCTGTGTACTCGTGTCCGCTAAGAATACAGGTACAAATGCACCACACAGAGGCGTATCTTACTTGATACTGCGTCATCTTTCGGGGTGATGCTTTCAGGTCTCCGTTTCATCGCCTATGGACCGTTTTGTTTCCGTTCTCCTTGTTCATCTATGGGGCGTTAGGCAAAAAAAAATATCGTCTGTTCATTGTCTTTTTTTAAGAAAGCTGATACTTGCGGTTGTGGGTCATCTTCTTTGACTGTCATTCCTTTAATGTGTGCATCGGCGTGTACCTTTACGACTGATTTAGTGTCGAGGAAGAGCATGTTGTTTAGCAGTTTGTGAGTAACGTGTTTCATGCAAAAGCAGCAGATCTGTTGGGGCATTTATTCAGTGTTGCACGTTAAACATTGATAGCCCTATACAGTCAACGCGGATCAATTCCCGTCTCCCCCCCCCCCTTCCCCCCTCTCCCTCCTTCTATTCCTATTTCTCTAAACTTTTTCACATATCTACCTTTCTCTTCCCATTTCTTTCCCTTTTCCCAGCACATTTGCATTACTTTTCCTCTTCCCTTTTCTCCCTTTTTTCATTTCATACGGGTCGTGATTCTATTCGTTGTATACAGCTCCTTTTTTTCTTTCTGTCTCTTTTCTCTTCTTTCCGTTTTACTAATATGATTTTGTATCTTCTCTCTCCCATGAGGAACTCTGTTTGTTATATCTGTACCACACGGTAGCGTTGTAGGTGCGTCCGCATCAGCAACAGCCCGCCACGTATATATATATACATATATACATCTGCTGTGATGGCCATCACGGCCTAAAGCACACATTGATGAAGATACTTCCTTCCACACCTGTTTTACGTTCTTTTCTCTCCGTTCTCTCGCTATCCCTAATTTCCTTATGTTTTCTTCCCCACGCGTCTTCTGACGTCCAACGATTCCGTTCCTCTTTTTCGTCATTGTTTTTGTTGCCCACATTGTTTCCTTTTCCGTGCCTTTCTATTTCTCTCCCCCTCCTCTCCCCCCCCCCCTCCCCCACCTTCTCCTCTCCCCTCCCTCTCCCTATTCATCTTCATTCCTCCGCAGACGGAATACCCCCTTTGCTTTTATATAATACAAGCATCTATAATTATATATATATACTCTTTTCCTTCTCCTACTTTTAGTTTTTTTTTATTATTCTTCACGTCTTTCGTGTTTATATAAATATATATATATCTATATATATATCATCTATTCAATATATACATACACATATTGAATGTAGACGCGGGTGCTGTCCCCATATATATAAGGCTGTCTGCATGCACTTCGTTTCCTTTTTTTTCGTTCTTTTTTCGTTCTTTTTTCGTGGGACGTATGACGTCCTTTCACTCTGCGAGTGGCTTACAAGGGGCTTCCCCTGTCACTCTCCCTTTCCTCACTGTCTTTTTTCTTCATTTTCACTCAGGACATTATGTACCGTTGATCATCCCCAAATGAGAGGCTTCTGAAACACCTTCAATATACGTGCGTATACCTAGCATGTGTAGGAAGAGAGGTGTCGAAAAAATATACAACACGAAGAACATAAAACGAGCGAACTCTTGTTGGGGACGTTAATATATGTATTGTCCATCACAACTTTTTTATTTCCACTGACCCTCATTTGTTTTAAACTATTTTGTCACCCATCATCTTCTCTGGAGTGTTCTCATATATTTATATATATATATATACCATCTACGTTTCTTGTCTTCTCTCCCCTACCTCCCCTCTCCTTTGATCCACTTCTTTTACACTCCTGCTTCTTTCTGTCTTCTAATTTCCCTTTGCTCCCCTTTTTTTAAAAAAAATGACTCAAAGATTCTTCCTCGCTGTGTTTTTCTTCTCTCTTTTACTGTATTCTGTTCCTCCCCCCTCCTCCCTCCATAATTCCCCCTTCCCCCCCCCCCCCCCCACCCTCCTCTCATTTTGACCCTTTGGCATAAAGTCAACTACACGTTTTTTTTGTTTTCTCTCTCACATACGAAGGACGTTGCCGTTCTTCTCTCCCTCTCTCCCCCTCCCCACCCTTAACCGCAGGGGATGGCATCGGAGATACTGTCATGCATGTAAATGTGTACGTCTGTATATCCGGTGCTACCTCCCCGTTCTTGTTCTGTGTCAACAGATCCTCGTCACCGTATACGGTCCGTCTGTGTTTGTTGTATGCAGCACAATTGCGAGTCTTCGTTTTTTTTCATTTCCTTGTTCTTTGTTCCCCCGTTACACTCTTTTTGTTTCAGCCACCGTTGTTTCTATTTTTAAGCTGTTGGATTGTGAGGACAAGCGAAAGCACCTACCTAGTTCAGTGAAAGTCCCTTTCCCCTGAATTGGTGTTCGCGTTTTTCACACGACATCCTCCAATTTCTACAGACAAGATATACATACCCTCACCCACCCACACACCTCCATACATGCCTATTTCAAGTATACACACTACTCACTGTAGCCGCCAACTACGCCACCCCCCCCCCCTCCCCCTCTCCGGGCTTGTAGTGAAGTTGCTACACTTTCTTCTCTTTTTTTATCTGTATTCGTATTTCATCTTGGGTTGATCTCATTTTCGTTCACCTTTTGTTTTTTTGTTTCACTTGGACTCGTGTCGTTCAGTTCGTATATCACTCGTTGGTGGGCTTCAGGCCCCCCTTTTCGTTTTCTGTTTTTTTTTCTCTGTTTGGTTATTTCTCACCCGTCGTATTCAGTTCGTTCTCTATCTATCACCGCAACAGGCAAAGAGTAAATACAATATAAAAAAAAGGACGGAAATTTATTATTGGTCGTCCTGCGTTTGTGTGTGTGCAGGAATGTGGATGTTCGTGCGTCACTGACTCTTTCAGTGGTGGTTCCGTCGCGGTGGTGTCATATGTACATAAACTATGGCAGCAGCAGTGGGTGACGCACGTGATGCTAAAAGAATGCGAGGGACACACACACACACACACAGTTGAGAGTGTAACAGAGTGAGTGTTGCATTCTTCCTACCTTGTTTCTAAGTAGTGGAGAAAGAGTTGATGGATGTGTTCACACTATTGTGCCGTCTTTGTGCCGTTGAGGCTGTGACTGCGTTAAACTGATACATTCTTCAATTTTTGATTAATCCCCATTTCCCTATCCCACTGCTCTCAAATAATAATTCAATTATGTAGAGACGAGATAGTGAATCCTACGGTACCACTACACCACAGTTTACTCCGATAGCAAGGTCTCCTAAACAAAACGGACAATATATATTTTCTTCTTGATACACGGAACCAACGATTCCGTTTCGTAGATGCGCTCTAGGTGTTTTCGTCGCCCGCTTTGGGCGCGTGCACCTGTGGTCTCGATCGCTGTTGCCCTTGTGATTCTCATCACCTTCTGCGGTGTCAGGGCGGCAGAGGAGGGTATTGATGAGTCGCTTAAGCAGGACTATAGCAGCGTGAAGGAGGACTTCCTCTGCCGTGCGTGTGTGGCCCTGAGCACCACGTTCTTTGACGACGTGCTGCAGCCGACAGCGGAGCAGTACGTCCGTCTTGTCGAGACGCTAAAGAAGCAGACGGGCGGCGGTGACAGCGCTCTAAAGGGACTGCGGAAGGAATCGATGGTGGCCGATGTGCACACCGCCATCGACGGGCTCTGCAAGGAGGTGGAGCGGACCCAGAGCCTCCTCCTCGAGGACGGCGAGGCCGATGCGCCAGATGCAGGAAAAGAGAGCAAGAAGGTTGTCCCTGGTGGAAGCAAAAAGACCATCTACGACGGCATCCGTATTGCCTGCCCGCACGCGCTGGGCGACCTGACCGACGCCTTCGAGGAGACGGCCTTCAAGCTCCTTCTCCCCCACATTGAAAAGTACCAGCGCTCGCAGCGCACGAGCGACGACAGCACCGCGGATGAGAAGACGAAAACGGATTCGGAGGAGATTGTCTACACGCTCCCCAAGGCTGGCGCGTTCTGCGAGCAGCACAAGATGTGCTCTCCGTACCTGCACTACCACATCACCAGCAGCGCCTACGTGGATCGCATCCGACAGGCACACCGCAAAAAGGAGGCAGCGGCGGGCAAGGGCGCAAGGTCCAACAGGGAAACGGACGACGCAAAGATGCGTACTGAGTCGGCCTACAGCGATGCGGACCGCGCAGCCTTTGAGGAGACGAAGCGGCGCGCGCGGGCGGGTGCGCAGGCGGCCAAATCGTCGTCCGCCTCGTCCACTGGGACGGGTGACGCTGGACGCTCTCAGGAGGAAGGGACGGGCCCACATGGCTCTGAGGTGCATATCATTCGGCAGCAGGCGGGTGAGATTGCGGAACTGCTCGCCCACCCTGTGGAGCTGCTCAGCAACGCGCTGAGGGTGGTGCCGTGGGCCGAGGTCCTAGCCCCGGAGTTTCTGCAGAAGCAGTTCCGCTTTCTCATTAGCGACGCGGTGCGGTTTCACATGGGTCCAACGGTGCCGTATGTCGCGGTTGCTGCTGTAGGGCTCTTGTTTATTTCTTTCGTTCTGTCGCTGCTGCTCATGTGCTGCGGGTGCATGTCGTGCTTCTCCGAGGGCAAGGACGAGAAAAAGAGCAAAGGGAAGAAAAGTGAGAAGCTGTCTAGCTCCTCCGAGAAGAAGAACAACTGACCGACGGTGCAATGTCACCCAATTTCGTGGTGTCTACATTTCGTTCGTCTGTCTTTGTTGTCCACCTGTTTTCGGATTTGCCCTTTGACTTCCCTATCATTACTAATACTACGATACCTCAATAAACGACCAGAGCATGTGACCAACTGTTTTATTTTTGTCAATTGAATCTCTTTTTTTTCCTTCGTCTATATATTTTGTTTTTCACTGTGAAAGCTATCTACTTCCACCTGCAGATATCATCGTGCGCTTTCATCCACGCACATTACGCACTACGGGTAATTTCGTCTGCTGCATCACCAACTCGGGCACGATCTGAGAGAAGTTGCACTGCGCGTTTTGCCCCCCTTAAACGACATTAAACACAATGCATAAAAACAAAAGAGAGTTAAAGAGTCTCTGAGAATACGGTTTATGATTTGATGGCAAAGCAACAGATGTCATCATGTGATTAGCACACGGCAATGGTCCACGATGCGTTGGTTGAAATATGTGCCTCTGCGTCGATTCGTACGCATTCTGTCAATCTACAACCCACAATACCGCAAAGGAATCGATGCACTACGAACTCCATGCTCTTGCCCATCGTCTTCTGATCATCCACCGCTGTTCCGTCTTTATACGCACATACACACACACACATCGCTGTAGGAAGCACTAACCCCGTAGTATCGAGCGCTACGCTTGATCTGCAACTTGCCTGTCTCACCTGATCTAACTCCTCTTACTGTTCTTAGTTTTTATTACGTTTTACCCCTTTTCTGTCCTTCTCTACATTCTCCCACCCCATTGAGCCCTTTCTATATATACATCTCCAAGCCAAGCTCCTGGCCTCGCTGGTGAATACACTTTCCAGGTAAGTGTCCCAGCGAGCCAACGTTGCACTGGTCATTTTGTTTTTTCGTTTCCTCTGTTTTTATTTTGCGCCATAAAGTATATATTATCTATATCACGGTTTTCTTTTCCAGGTGCCTTCTTTCTTTATATATCTCCCCCTACCCCCTCAAACTTATTTTAGTTTCTCTTCCTTCCCCCTAACAAGTGGTTCAGGTTTGCTTCCCCCATCTGATCTGCAGGAACGCTGCTCACTCTCACGATTTTCGTTTTAGTTTATTGTGTTTATTACCTGTAGCTGGGCGTTGTTTTCTTCTTTTTTTTGGTTTCTGTCGCAGTTACCTTTTAAGTGCCCTTTATTAAGATATCATTTGCACATTCAGAAAAAGTATATATATATGTGTGTGTGGTGCAAAGGGCATGAAAGCAAGCCTACGGCTATTCTGAATCACACGCCTACACTGCCACAACGTCTTTTTTTTTCGGGTGCGCCTTTGCCCGTTTTCGTTTTTGATATTTTTATTTCGCTGAACTGTAATATCGGGACGCCGACTACCCCCAAAGACAAATTCCTGATACATTTTAAAAGCAAACTAACAGTGCGTCATAGCATTTTCTCTCTAACCTTTGTTTCTGTTTTCATCTTTTTTCTAGTGCTCTTCTCTTTGTTTTCTCGGTGAATCCAAGTACAGAGAAAGCTGCGATAAACGCTAAAGCTTCTGTTTACTATACATTGTTTTGGTTTCTTTTTCCGTAGGATTTTCCTTTTCTTTCTTTCTCTCTTTTTTACACCCCCCCCCCACATCTTTCTCTTTTTGCTTAACATTTGCTTCTTTTTCTCCGTTTGCCCACTTCATCCCTTTTCATTTACTTAGTAGAAAACCACCCGTTGCATTTATATTACTTTGGTGCTGCTGGGGATTGTTCGCTTTCATGTCTTTCCCCTCTGTGACGCACATCATGAACTACTTCCTTAACGGTCGGCGCCGGCCCCTGGGGTTCATGGACGAGATTTTCAGCGGGAACCCCTCCAGCGGCAGCACCGAACGGAACGGTCCAATCAACAATGTCAGTGGCGTTGGCAGCAACTGCGTAGGAGCGAGGCCGTCGTCCTCGCGCAAGTCGAATGTCGTCGTCCTCCACGGACCCAGCGGCACTGTCGCCCCTCTAGCGCAGTCAAAGGACGGGAAGACCGTCTCTCTGTCGTCCATATCTGAGGACCCACGCGGGTCTATGTTCGACAGCAGCAGGACCAGCGATGACCGCGAGAGCAGTTGCGGGCGGCGCAGCCATTCGCAAGGGGAGGCTCTGAGCGCGCGACTTGTCTCTCCCCACACGGTCCACTCAAAGACCACCAGCGACATTTCGACGACCTGCATTTCCGAGAGTAAGCTGTCGTCGTCAGGCAACACCGTGCAACCAGTTGAGAGCGGCGGGCCAACCTCCCCTACCCCCATCTCCTCTGTAGCAAAGTCAAACATTCAGACCGAGGCGAAGCCAATCCGATTTCGCATGGGTGAGAACAACTGGCCACGGCGCACGACCTCCTCACGGGCCCGCCACGTGAAGAAGCAGCAGCAGCCCTTCTGGACGCGCCTGCTGTGCCAGCCCGAGGTGTATGACCCATACATTGAGGCCGCCCCGATGAACGGCAGCCTCAGTCTCCGGAGAGAGGACCTCGCGTCTGTCTTGCTTCCGCGCAATGACAAGAAGGACATCGATCACCCGGAGAGGGTCCTCGGACAGCCTTCGTGCAGGACGCACGAGTCAGTAGAATGCTCCGCCTCCGCGGCGTCTCCTTCTGCCCAACCAGAGGAGGAGGAGGAGGAGGACGATGACGGTTATGAGGCTCTTCACTCACCTAACAATAATGGTCTGGCGTTGTCGGATGCGTCACACATCGCCGACTGCCACTTCAGTGCACAGAATGTGCACGGCCCTATGGACGATCCCAATAGTGCCGATGGGGACTCGGAGGTTCACAATCCGTTGGCGCTGAGCCCGTCCCTTCTGTGTAATTCAGGTGAGGCTCCGATAATGCAGAGGAACGTATTTGTCATTCGCGACACCCGCGTCGCGGCACCGCCACCACCGCTGTCGGAGAACAGCTGCAGCAACGCAGCCGCCCGGCGCATGTCATTGGATGACGTACATGCCCCTCTCACGCCGCTCCTCAAGAAGAGCTTCACGCACGCTGACATCGCCAAGAATGGCTGGGGAGCGGTTCAAAACATGAACGTTGCCGCGGCCGAGGCTGAGGACCAGGAGCGGGAGCGCATGCAGCTGCTGGTGGAGCGGCGGTGGCGGCGCGAGCAGCAGGACAAGCGTGCTGCCACGCGCCTGAAGGAGGAGCGGGCAGCTCTGCGGGCACTTTTGTTGGCTGCGGAGAAGGTTGCAATCAAACAGCGTAACAGTGGTGCAGAGGCAGATGCCATCTCTTGGCCCTCAAACGCAGCGACGCACAACAGCAATCCAAGCGGAGATTCAAAGGAAGCCCGGGAGAAGGTAGGTGGGTCCCCAACGACTGTCGTCGCCCTCGCTGACATTCCGTCCTCTGCAGCCCGCTTCCTCAACGGTGGAGCTGGTGGAGAGGAGGACATTGAGCCTCAGCAAGAGGAGGAGAGCAGTGGGTGCGGCCAGGACGGCATCCACTCGCACCCCAACAGCAGCTTCGACAGCAGCGTCTTCTTTGACGACGAGCGCACCGACACCTTTACTGCCGTCGGTGCGGTATTTGAGCACAAAATGGGCGGCGTGACCCCGTCCAACACTGCCACAGAGGAGGATATCAGTCCAGGCATCTCTCTCTCCTTCCCTGCGCACAGTGACGAGCCAGCGGGTTGTATTCAGTGCCGCATTGCTGACCTTGCTCATAAACGGCCCCTGTCCAAGAAGGATAAGAAGGCTGCCGCCCGCCGTGCTGGCGCACGTGCCTTTGCACCTCCCATCATGTACCCTCTGGGCTCGCGGCAGTACATGGAGCGGGTCCTTCTCGCGCAGCGTGGGCAGCAGGTGTTCGCCCTCATGGCCCTCCTCACCGAGGCACACGGCGTTGCCTGGGAGAACTACCTCCGCCTCATCCAGCTCTACTACTACTATGTGAACCCAATCTTCGCCTCTGTCGCGGCGCAGGCGGTGCCGGATGCGGCGGAGAGGGCAGCACAGCTGGAGCGGACGCTGGTGGACAGCTCCCCGGCGGTGCGCCGCTACCACGCCGAGCTGCGGAACAGCGGGGCCGGGTACGCGTACCTCAAGTATACCTTCGACACCCCCTGGCGCAACCTCTTCCTCGCCGCGCGGCACTACCTGAACCTTGACGAACACGGCCCGTTCTCTCACAATCGCCACTGCGGCAGTGAGGACAGCAGCAATAGCAACAGTAACTGTAGCAGCACCACCACCGCGGCGGCGGATGGGGAAACCGCTACCCCTACCACACAAACTGAGATGCCGTCGTCTCAGTCACCACAAGGGGACGCTGCTTCCGTAGAAAAGGGGGAGCACTGTGACGGAGCAGATCACGAAAGCGACGTGCACACCAAGGACGAGGGTGAGCACGTCCCCGCGAACGATCAGCAGAAGGCCGCTGGGACGGTGTGCTTTGCGGCAACGCTGCTGCACTCCATGGAGCTCTTTGAGCGGTACAGCCACCTCCGCTGTGCTGTCTACGCGACAGAGATGTGGCTGGAGGCCTACTACAAGGGGGGAAGTCCCACCACCGATGCACTCTCTGAGAAGGACACCACACAGACGAGGGGAGAGGAGCCTAACACCGAAGCTGCGGATGTCACCGGCGACACCCCGGAGCAGCTGGAGCTCCCCGCGGTGCCGCTGGTCGGTTCGCCCGTTTACATGCCGATGCACTGGGCCGCTGCGCAGAATGAGCACGTTCGCGCGAGTGTGTACTGGAAGCGCCAGCAGAGCAAGCTGACGATCATGGCAGCGGCCGACCACCTGCTCGACCTCACAAGCATGCGGGAGGATGATTCCTGCTCGGAGTGCACGGCGACGACAACCCCGTCCGAGGCTGAGGCGAAGCACGGCAGCGGCATCCACAGGGAACGGCGGGACATTCTCAGCGATATGGACAGCCCGTTGGGTGTTCCTCACGATATGAAAAAGGGTGACAATGTAGAGGAGTCTCACGGTGTGGCCATGATGGGGCCGGGTGCGGCGGGCTTCAACTCTCTCCACGTGCAGTTGACCGCACCACTGCGCGAGGACACCAGCGATGGGAGCAACGACGACGACGGGCTCGCGACGGAGAGGGACGCCACCGAGGTCTTCGTTCCCAGGAACTTCTCCGCCGATGCCTACCGCACCGTGGACGTTGGCTGCTTTGGATTCTCCTTTCTCTCCCTGTTTGACTGACGATCTTTTTGTCTGCGCTTTCGCTAGTGTGATGCTCTGTTGTTGTCTCGTCTTTCTTCGTGTGTTACTATGTATATATATATATATATATATATATTTATATATATATATACATGGCTATGCTACTCTCTCTTTAGCATTTTCTGTTTCCTGTCCATGTGTGCTCTTTTGTGTGGCTGTGATCACCTGCATGTGTGGCTACTTTCCTTTCATCATAATGCAGATACAGTCCACCTTTTTTTTTACTGTCTTTCCACTTATTTATACAGGACTCCTTGCTAGCTTCTACTTCCTTTCCAAACCTTTCTTTTTGTGTTGGCACCTTTGCGTTATTCTTCTTTAATAACTGTGTTGCCGCTACGCAGCCGGATCCATACGGTTGCTTTAAAAAAGGATTCTATTCCCCACGAACGTTGCTCATGCCGGCGGGCCGCTCTCACTCCCTCTCCCACTTCTCTCTTTTCTCCCCCCTTATCCCCTTTCTTCCACGTTGCTAAGCGGTCTTTGTGGCATGACCTTGTTCTTGATTTTATAAATGATGTCCTCAGTACAATTGGGGATCTCGGATTCCTTTTATCTGCTTTCGTTTCTTTTTGCGGTCAGCTTGCACACGGCATCTATAGCTGCTTGTAGTATGCCTCCCTCCTTACATACAAAAGTCCCCCTCTGCAAGGAAAAAAAATGTGTACGAACAGACACTGAGATTTCCACTACTTTTTCTTTTGCTCACCGCACTGTATTGGTAGTCTCCGTGTTACCATCTCCTCCCACCCCTTTCTGTTCTTTATTTCCACCACCCACCCTTCTCTCAATTGTTCCTTCGCTGCCGCATTCTTCTTTTCTGTTATATATACTCGAACCTGATCTTTTTATTTCCTTTACTTCTGTTTCCTGAGAAATATTTCATCCTGTCGCCCCTCATTGGAGGACTTCCTCGAGTATTGTTTTCTGCCGGCTGTCCTCCTGTCGATACTGTACATCATGTCGCTTCGATGCTTACTAGGCTAGACAACGAATCGACGTGTTCCAGTTCTTTCTCTTACTTCATGACACTCGTACAATCTGCTAATATATATATATATATACACACATATTTCCACGCATCAAAATAAAACAAAATAAAGCTGATGCCCTCAAATTGTACGGTGTCTCCACGGCACAGGCCTTCAACCACATTCACACCTCTATGTGGCGTTTTCTCTTCCCCTTCTTGTGTTTTACACCCCCACACTCGAATGTCCATCTTTTTTTCCCACACCCTCTTCACCCCTCGCCGTCACCTCATTCCCTTTCAGCGTTTCGGTGACGCATTTCCCTTGTTTTCCGCTCCCCTCCCCCCCCCCGCCCATCTCCAAGCCCTCTTCCCTCCTCTTAACTCCCCTTTCGATCAGTTGTAAAAAACAATATTATCGCTGTACAAAGTGGCCCACGACATATAACACGAACAGCTGAAATATGTGCCCAGAACAGACACACTCAAAATAATACACTGATCGGATTGGTGACGGAGGAAGCGTATATTCGCTCTTCATCCACTTATGTGGTAGCACACGTTTGCTCTTTCTTTTTTGTATCTGACTTTGATCTCCCCTACCTCACTCCCCAGCTTCCGCCTGTCGACCTTCTTTACGCTTTCCAAGTGAAATAACCCAAGATAAACTATTGTTGCTACTGTACTACTGGATCTTGCTCTTCTACAGCCAGAAAAGTACGCACTCTAATTCTACCTTTTCCTTCACTTCCTCCCTTCGATATGTTATTTTCCTTTTTTTATGTAAGCGTAAAAGGAGGCGTTTTGATGTGAGGGAGTCATCGCTGATGTACTGAATCTTGTCGCAAACGTACATCAAAAACACCATCTCACAGGCAATGTTGCGACGGTCTTCCGCTGGCGTCTCTATGGAAGCAGTAGTGGAGCTGTCGTACACAATGCCCCGATAGCCATTGTATGAAAATTAACCCCTTTTTGAGGTAAGGGAATTCGTGTTTAACAGTGATATCGCAGGCACTCGAGGAAGTGCCATTTGTTCTATCAAGGAACCGGTGCGACAGAGGATCCCGTCATTCCCAATCCTCTGTTCCCTCAATTCACACTTACTTCTGTGGTATTTCTTTTTCCATTCATTCACACCTGGCTATCGCGGCATTGTGCTAGTGATACGTGTCCCCCATCCCCCTCTATCTATCCCTTTTTACCCTTTCTTTGTGCGTTTTATGGGACGTTCTGTTTTTTTTTCCTCTGCTCACTCCCTCGCCTCACTAGCTGAACCGTCGTGGGTGCTGGCGTCCCTGTCCTCCCTTCCCCTCACACTTCCACGAAAAACATTAAGATACCATCAGATTCCCGTTAGAGTGGTTCTCTTGATGTAACCGGACGTATACACTTGACATCCTCGCGATGGAGGCGTGTTTTGATGTCCACCATTGTGGTGCTCAGGTACAATTCTCCCCACATGTCATGATAAATCTAATCTCGAGTTCATAAGAAGATGCATTGTGATACCCCACGATAACTCCACCTTTGTTTTACTGTTCATTAGAACTCAGCGTTACGACAATAACACACAAAGGGACACATAAAAGGAAGTATTTCACCGTCCCTGAGGTTCACTCTTTCCAGCTAGCTCACGTGCTAAATAATTACTTTTCTGCTGAGGATCCATTTAAGAAGTCCCTCCGTTGAATCATGCCGGCTAAGAAGGCGACGCGCGGTCAGACGAAGCTGCGTCGGTATCTCGAGGAGAAGGTCGAGGGCACCGGCCCGGTCCGCACGGGCCCCAAGACGGCGCAGGACGTTGTCCCTGTTCTCAAGGAGCGGGCCGAGGCCCCTGCACAAGACGGCGTCGCCGTCACGGCAATTGATTCTACTGTCGTGCAGCACCTGCAGAAGCACGCCGCTGGTGGCGCGGTGAACCGACTCTCTCAGCGCCAGCTTAAGCTTGTGCAGGCGCTGGCGAGTTTCGCCCCCGTTGCGGCGGATGCCGCCGCGACGGCTCCCTTCCGCGTGCGCCGGTCAATGATGAAGAGTACCGCGGAGCTTGTCGACACGGTTGCTGTCGCGGCGCTGCAGCGGGCTGCCCTCGCCCGCGCTGCCGGTCGCGTGGATCTGACGGACAGCTCCCTTCTTGTGCTGGTGGAGACGGACGCGGCTGCAGCTGTGGTGAAGAGCGACCTCCAGAAGCGCTATGGCATGACTGTGCTGGATATCACCGACGGCAGCGAGGAGCGCTACCCGACCTTCCCGCTGTCGCCCGCAGGCCGCGCCCCTTCCGCCCGTGCTGCCTCAAAGACACCCAAGAAGGCCACGAAGGGGAAGAAGAGCAAGGAGGAGGAGGTCAAGGAGAGCACGCCGGCTGCTGGCGACTTTACTGATCTTGTGGAGGCGGTGGAGTGCGCGGTTGTCGTTGCCACGCCGAAGGGCTTCCTCGCCGTCGAGAAGCGCAGCGCGATCTGGAAGTTCATCGGCGCCTACGTTATTGCCGCTACGGAGGATCCGAAGCAGTCAGCTGCGGCCTTCCAGCGCATTCTCGCGACACGGCCGAAGACTGCCAATACCTCTGCTGCCTCTACGTCGTCCTCCTCGGCCGTCTCTCTTGCGGTGCAGCTGTGCGAGCAGCGCTGGGGGTGCCTCGGACATGCGACCGTCGCCGCGGTCCTCTCCCTCCACGAGGCCCCGCTGGTTAACGCCGCGCTGGACTGGCTGCTCACGCTGCAGCCGACAGCCGGTACAACCACCACCACCGGCACCACGGCTACCAAGACTGCTGCTTCGGGGTCGCTGCCCAAGCGCCGGCCGGTGACGGTGCACTACACGGAGAGCCAAGGCATCCACCGCTTTGGCTTCCTGTTCTCCCTGATCCGCAGCATCGCCCCGCACGGCGGGATTGTCGTTCACTTCGCGACGAAGGAGGCGTGCGCGTTCATGTACAATGCCCTCTACGCGATGCTCGACGACCTGCCGTCGTACCTGCGCCTCCTCACCGACTACGAGGGTGAGGGCGAGTTCAGCGCATCGGTGGCCTCCACGGAGGACCGCCACCGGCTCTGCCAGGAGTTCAACAACGTCGTCACAGATTCGACCGAAACCGGGGCCGCGGTGCTGCTATCGTGCTACGGCCTTGTGCCGACGCGCGGCCGCGTCTTTGTGATGTACGACGTCATCCCTGACGTGGTCAACTTTGGCCAGTTCGTTGCCGACGTGCTGACGCCGCGGGCCTACCCGCTTGCGGCCGAGGACGCCGCCGCGGCGGAGAGGGAGGAGAAGGAGGAGGGCACCAAGGAGGGCCCGGCGAGCCGCAAGCGCGGCCGGGCCGTGTCGCCGACGCCGCGCGGAAAGAAGCCCGCCTCGAAGGGTGCTCGTGGGAAGGAGAGCGAAGACGAGGACGAGGAGCTGCCGCCGATGCCCGCCATGTACGAGCACATCATCGTCCTCCTGCGGCCGAACGAGGTGCAGGGGGCACTGGGCCACCTCCGCAGGCAGCAGGCGCGCTTCCAGCTGACGTACGCGGCGCTGCCGCAGAAGCCGTCGCTGAGCAGCTACCTCCTCCACTGCGAGAGCCTCAAGACGATGCACAAGAAGCTCTTTGTTGTCGCCAACGCCGCCTACCACGCGTACAAGGCGACCATGACAGCCTACTGCACCGTCGGCCCGCGTGACGTCTACAACGAGTCCAAGGCCGACCTCGAGAAGATCAGCGAGGAGTTTGGCTTCACCGAGCTCCCCCTGCTCGACCTGCGGATGAAGGACACGGTGTTCCGCCCCAAGGAGGACCTCTACAAGGCGGCCAAGCAGAAGCAGCTCCAGCAGCGCGTCGCCTACAAGAAGTTTGTGGACGAGAACATCATCGGCGAGGGCCCGGAGGAGCACATTGTTGAGAGCCACCAGTAAATTGGAAGAGAAGGTGATGGTTACACTATGGGAAGAATACCAAGACGATGTGCTCTTCTTTTGTTTACTTCCTCACCAAGTGGTTCGCCGGTTGTATGTTAATTGCCGTCAATGTCGTGTTTTTATTTGTCCGTTTTTTTATGTTTTCCTTTCCTTTTATCAAACGTCTAAGTCCGATTAATACATAATGGTGTCTCCCTTCTGCGTAATTATCATGCGCACACATAAAGAAACAAAAAGTGCCTTTCACACTGTCAAACAACTACCATGGCGGCCTGTTCTATTCATGATGACGAATGCGACATTGAACATCGTGGAACTGGGTAGGGGTTGTGGTATCGTATAGGTGTATGTTGTGAGATTTGGGTTGTACAATAGTACGAGAAGCGTGTGTGTGTCGCTTTGATTATTCACTTAATAGAACCTTTCGAGACACTCTCATCCATCCCTCTCCCCCTCGGATTTCCCAACCTACAGCGAAGAGATCATCCTATTTTGGTGCACTCAGAACCTTGAAAGGTTTTCTGCTTTACTGGCACTAATACGTTTCCTAAACAAAAAGGGAGAAGTGTATCGGTTTGCCGGCGCATAGTCTCTGTAACCCGCACCACTTCCTATAAGGACTACAAGTACACATACAAGCACATCAACAACCATAGAGCGACCTTTGTTTAGCGACATTTACTGAAACAACTCGTGTATCGTGGCATTTCCATAGACCGTTCCCTAAAAAAATAAACCATATATATACACACCTACGTACCTCCTATTGCGAATCCCTCCCCCCCCCCCCCCCCCAGCCTGTCCCCCACTTGTCATATAGAGAGAGGAAAGATGTATCGAGCTAAGAGGAGCAAGGCGGCGCAGCAGGAGCCACCCTCCGCAGAGGCCATCGCCTCGGACCAGTACGCGGACGCTGTTGCAGCGGATGTGGCTGCCATCACCGGACAGCTGTCGCGCAAGGAGCAACACAGCCGCGACTACTCTTCGGTTCCTAGCGGTGCAACCCACACTGGCGGCGCAGCGACTGCTACGCTGTCAGGTCAGCCCACCACCGCCGCGGCAGATATGGACACGCAGCGGTCCATTCTGGAGTTCAAGGGCCGCTTCACGACGCCGTCGATGCAGTACAACTCCCTGACACGGGCGATTGAGGTGAACCCGGCCTACGACCGCAATGCCGTGGTGGAGCTGTCTCGGGCTCAGGGCGCCCTGCTGCAGGTGCTGCGCCAGGGCCAGCAGCAGCCCCAGCAGAAGACACCCAAGGAGCTGCTGTACGGCCTCGAGAGGGCGGTGCTGTTCCTCCTCGCCTCGACCGCCGTCGCCGACGACAACGCCGCGTTTATCGCTGCCGCCAGTGACGCCGACGCCGATCAGCGTCTTCCGGCGTTGGAGACCTTTTTCGCGAACCACAGCGCCCCAGCAAAAGCCATCACCGCCACCGCCTACGCCCTGGCGGAGGGGCTCTCCAGACAGGCCGTTGACGGTTATGTGGAGGAGCTGAAGAGCCGCATCGCCGCGGAGAGCGACCCCATCGCGGAGAAGCACCGCTCTGAGAGTGAGCGCCACGCGTTTGCCGCCACCCGCAACAACCTGCATGACTTCACGCAGGTCCACAGCAACTTTCTCGTCGCCTACGAGAGCATCCCGCGCGCTGCTGGCGCGCTGAACAGCGATGGCGTCGACCGCGGCGCGGAGGTGTCGGCGGGCACCCGCATGGCGTCCGCCGCCCTCCTCAGCGAGGCGTACTACAGCCTCCTGCGGTGGGTGCTGGCCGTCGACCCGGACCGACGGGCCCTCCACTCCCAGAGCACCGGCGCAGCCACGCAGCCCACCGCATCCCACGCGGTGGAGGTGACGGAGTTTGACGCCTACAGCGGGAAGATTACCCTCGTCCGGCAGAATACCGGCTCGCCGTGGGGCTGCGTCTTCAACGCCCGCGGGCACCTTGTCGGCCTCAGCAACGAACTGCGCAACAGCTCCGCGGCTGGCGAGCGCCTCTTCAAGGCACTGCAGCACAAGAGCGGGAGTGTCCTTGGAGTCCCCGTCCTGGAGGCGAACCGGCGACGCATTCGCTCTGCGGAACTGTCAGAGGAGGAGCTGGCGGCGCAGCGGGGAAACATCACGATGGCCCTCCGTGAGAGCCTTACGAGCGAGAGCAAGACGCTGCACCTGACGATCCCTAAGGAGCAACAGGGTGCTCTCACCGCACCAGAGGAGGTCGTCTTTGAGCTCATGTCGCAGGGCGGAGAGAATGTCACCGGGCAGCGTGTTCTGCTGGTTCTTCGCCGCGCGAATGTGGCGATCCCGTGGGGGGTGAAGATGGTCCGCGACGCGAATGGGTCGCTGCGGCTGCAGGAGTTCAGCGACAACATTCGCCTCTCCGCCACGGCGAAGGACTACCTTTTCGAGCACCGCGGGGAGCTGGTAATCGCGGGATTGAACCACAAGGAGCTGTCCGGTGAGGCGATTACTGGCGCCGCGCTGCGCGACCTCATCTCCAACAGCCTCGTGATGGCCCTGTGGATCACCGTAACCGCCTCTCCGACTGGTAGTACTGCCTCGGCGGAGAAGCTCGCCGCGTCTCCTCCGGAGGAGGATGAAGAGGAACAGCTAGAGGAGGGCGACGCGGATATTAACGAGACGGCGGCTGTCGATGCACAGGACGGCCACGATGAAATCGAAGACGAGGCCGAGGAGCGTGAGGCTATTGAAGAGGACGAGGACCCCGCCGAGCTCGCCGCTGACAACGAAGACGAGGAGAGGGGAGAGGAACTGGAGGTCAACCAGGAAGAGCACGAGGCCCTGGAAGGTGTGGAGGAGCGTACGGACGATCGGATCGAGGAGAGCCCACAGGATGAGGTGGAGGCTGAGGAAGCAGAGAGGCTCGAGGCCGCGCAGAACACCCAGCGGACCATCTCGTCGATTCGCAAGGGCTGGGAGCTCGACGACGGCGAGGACGACGCCGAGGAGGGGGATGCTCAGGAGAAGGTCGCTGGTGACGAAGGCGACGACGTTGAGGACAACGAGCCCCGCGCACTCATCGAGGATGACGGCGAGGAGGCTGACGAAAAGGTTGAGCCGCTTGATGCCCACGGTGACGAGGACGCGGAGAACCGCGCCTTGCTAAAGGAGAGCGGTGTCGCCATCGACGGGGACGACGAAATCGACGCGGCAGTGGATGAGGCGGAGGATATCCTCGAGGGCGTCTCTGGCTTCTCAAAGCCCGTTACTACAGCAGCTGTGGCGGCGAGTGCTGACGGCGAGATTGACGCCGCCGTGCTTGACATCCTCGCAGAGCACACTGATGTTGCCGTGGAGGCAGCCGGAGAGGAGGTTGCGGGGGAGGTGACAGAGAAGCGTCGCGGCCGCAAGCCTGGTTCCAAGAACAAGAGCACCAAGGCGAAGCCCAAGAAGAAGCCCAAGAAGAAGAGCACCAAGAAGACTCGCGCGAGCAAAAAGAGTAGCAAGGCGTCTGAGGAGATCGAAGAGGAGGAGGAAGAGATTCAGGAGGACGACATTGCTGAGGACGAGGCTCCAGAAAACGATCAGCTCGAGGGTGGGGAGAAGACCACAGAGGTAATTGAAGACGGCACTGCAGAGAAGCCCCTGGTGAAGGGCATGAAAACACTGGCGGAGATTGCGATTGAGGCGGCCGAGGAGTCCGCGACGAAGCGGGCGGCCAGTCGCACGGAGGAGCTCACCGACACACCAACGCACACGCAGCCCAAAAGTGCCGACGACGGGGCTGGCGGCCACGCTGGCGATGGGGTCGCCCGCGTGTCCATCGCCGACCTCGTCGATGCAGAACCCCTCGTTTTCCCCAACAAGGTCGTTATGGAGCAGTTTGACGGCCGCGAAATGACCCTCAAGCGTCCAGACGTGACGATGCCGTGGCAACTGAAGGTTGGCTTCGCAGGCGACGATATGGTGCTCACGGGTCTCCCGGCGGCGATTGGCGACCCGAACGTCCCCGCAGACCACCCCTACCTCCGCTACCTGGAGCCCTTCTCCCACCCGGAGAAGGCGAATGGCAACCGCTGCCTCGTTGAGTCTGTCAATGGCATGGAGCTGTCGCTGGTCACAAAAGCGAATCGCGACAAGGTCTTCTCCGTCATCAAGAACGCACCAGCGCTGAAGCTCGGCCTCAAATTCATCCGGCGTCGCTAGAGAGGAGAGGAATTTCATTTACTTTGAATCATCTCTCTTCCAAAGAAAACGCTGGAAGTACACATAAAGATCCATTTTCTGGTACATGCCGCTGCTGGGACCACAGGGTTCTCCACTTGTTGTTGTTTTTTTTTCATAGAATGTGTCAACACTATTGCCAACCTTTCTTTTATTATTAATAGTGTCTTTAAAATCTTTCAGGAGTGTGGACTGCTTTATCCCGTGGTGGTGCTAGACCTCCCCCTGTATGCATATTTGCACACATGTCTTGTTAACCTGAATAAAAAAAAGACCCACCATGCGAAACAACAGTGGCATATCTACGAAACGGAGTTGAACAGAGGCGGTGCTTGGGAATGCAGGCAACTTTCCGAATTTAGTGCGCAAGTATCTATACTCTCATTTTGTCTAACGTGGACTCCCAGCTATTATTTCCGACTGAAGTCTCTTTGGAGTGATGTTAACGAAGAAGTAACCAACATTAATATCTCCCCCCTCCCTTCTTATGTCACACCTTTAGTATCGTAGCTACAGAGACGCATCCTCGCGTGGGCGATAGGACTCTCCCTTTATATTCTATAGATTTTCCACAACCGTGGCGTGGCCAACCACTGAGAGACAGCTACGTGTGTGATGTTTCGGTGTAATAGCGTCTGCCTCGCGGTGCGGCTCACGGCCGCCACGTTTGTCGAGAACCCTATCAACCGCGTCGCTTCCATCACCCTTCAGCTGTCACGCAGCAGTGCCTCCGAAGACTACGGTCTCCGCTTTAGAAAAGTGCAAAAGGGAAAGAAGAACAGTAATCTGAAGCTGTCACAAGTACCCGCGTACGCCGTGGACGCCTCTCCTATTCTGGAGGCCCTGTTCCCCGATAAGGGACGCATCTATGCGGGGTCCAGCGTGTTCCTCACTGCTGTCAATGGCGTTTCAGGCGCTAGCCACTCGCACATTCTCGCAGAACTCAAGAGCGGTGTCACGCACAGCGTCTGCCTCTCTGTTCAGATGGGAAGCCGCCGCACTGTCCGTACTAAGGCAGCTCTGGACGAGCACTTTGAGGAGGTCGACGAGGTGCTGGGCGAACCCGCCAGTGAAGGGGACGCTGTGATCACTGTAAAGACGGTCCCGAAGAAGGGGACGGTCAGGGCCCGCAGCACAGATAAGAAGAATACCACCACGAAGCGGCGAAAGAAGATGCCCTCGTCATCTGCTAATAGAGCTGAAGGAGGTGATGGTGTGGATGAGGCCGTTGCAGCGGTGCTGGCTCAGATGAACACCAGTAGCAGTGCAGGCAAGTCTGTTCGCGCGGGCACCAAGAGGAAGGGCCGTAAGCTAGGTTCTGTGAACAAGTCCTCCCCGGCGGTGAGGCCATCTACCGTCAAAAAGGTAAAGGCTACAGGGCGCAAGTCCACTGCAGCGAAGCGCACCTCAAAGAAGGCCACCCCTACCGCTGCTCCTGTTGAACAGGAGGACCTCGTCGATGACTCGGTATTACAGGTGAATGCCACGGAGCCCGCAACGGCACGGAGGGGACGGAAGCCGAAGGCCCCCAAGAAGGCTTCCACTAAAGTGAAGAAGGTCGCAAAAGTTGTGACGGAGAAGGCGAAAAAGACCAAGAAGACTAAAAAGGCCACTGGTGCGAAGGTTCAGGAGGTTTTTGAACTATAGTAATCTCCAGTTCTTGATCACATTGTACACGAACCGTTATGTGCTTGTCAGGTTTTTAAACATCGTGTTCACTATCTGAGTTTTGACGGGTGAATTTACTCTTTTACACCATAATCACACATCCAGAGCTATCGTTCTCTGGTTAGACATTAACGTCACCGTTAGCCTTGTTAAGCTGAGATTCAGACATTGTACTACAGATTATCCTTTCTCTTCACATTTGTTATACCCCCCCCCCCCTTTCTTCTCTTTCACCTACTCTATTCCACCGACGCAGAAAACAGAAGATCTGCTCCTTTTCATAGACAACGGGAAACTGTTTCCACCCTTTGGATTTATGCCGGCTACTAATGCCGCTGCTCTGCCACGGGTTTACCCCCTGTACTACAACATCAGACTGAAACAAACTTCACCACAGGAACTGCGCTGTCGTGCCTGTCCTAGTAATGGTCATGGTCAATGTACCATGTACTCACTACGTTCACGTGCTCACAATCATGACGTGTGTTTCTAAAATGAGCTGCTGAGACCTCCTACATCACCTGATCAACGATAATGTATCGTAATATATTAATATTTTTCACTCTACTTTGATATTTGACGGGTGACTTCCACAGGTATATATAGCTGTGTGCTTCTGCGGGAATCTTTCCGTCGCACCTGTTGCGCTTGAGTTTTCCCCCTTTCCACCCTTTTATAGATCTACGTCCTGCTAATACTGTCTCCTAATTTGTCGCCATTACCACGTGTTACCTGAAAAAACCCGAAAGACGTTCAACCATTGTTTACTGCAAAGTATCATTAGAGAAAACGTAGTTTCGTTTGAACTCTATACTAATCATTATACCTTTTTCTCATTCTATACATCAATACATACACACAGACAGACATACACTGAGGAATTATCCATAGAATGGACGCAGCACAGGATGAACTGCTAGAGCTGTCAGCGACGGTGGAGCGATTGGCAGGATGTACGGACCCCGCCACACTCGTCTTTGACGCCACATCGCGCGTACTGGCGACTGTCCCCCCTCCCGAGTCCGAGGAGTCGTACAGCGTCACGATCGCCCGCCGCATCTCGACAATCATTGGCCGCCTCACTGAGCTAGGCAGGCCAGACCGGCAGCGGGTGCTGACGCCGCGGGCGATGCTGCTTGAGTTGATGGACATTATGCAGCATGCCATGTACCTGTCGCTGCCAGCCGAGATGCGGACCGTCGGTCAGGAGCGCGCCTCTCAGCGCTCCGCCTTCCAAACGTACGTTTCGTCGCGCCGCATCCCGGTGGAAGCGATGGCGGAGGGACTCTACACACTGACGTACGTCAGCGTCAAGCTCCGCGTCGAACTTGTGACGCTGCAGCTACGGCAGCGCCTCGAAGACGAGATCGCACAGCGCCGTGATGATGTGGACAAGGCAGCGGAGGCCGAACATGGTGGTGGGGGTGCGTCTGCGACTGCCGTCGCTGCTCTGGAGGAGGAGCTCGCCGCGCTGCTCGTGACGCGGACGCTTCTGGATGACTTTCTGGAGAGCTACACAAATGCCGTGCTCACTGTTCCGGTGGTGGCCTCCGCGGCAGCGACGGCTATTCAGGGGACGTTTAGTTCCCCTCCCCACTCTGCCCTCGCTCCCGGCGCGAGCAAGCTCCGCATTGGCGGCCCCGCTGCCCTCGCCTCAGTCCTCCCCACAGTCCAGCGGTACTACTATCAGGTGAGCGACTGGACGCTACTTACCGCCTCTGCGGCGGTCCATACGCCCATCTCGCTGACGCGCGTGACGTCGGTGGAGGTGAACCCCCGCAAGGGCGTGCTTAACGTGAACCTCCACCGGCCCGACACGACGCACCCGTGGGGGCTACTGCTGAACGAGCGCGCGCGGCTGGTCGACGTGGACGCGGCGATGCGGGTTAGCGACAAGGCCGAAGAGCTGCACGCGCTTCTGCGTTGCTCGCAGGACGGTGGGAGAATTGTCTCTGTGAACGGCAACACCGTGCGCAGTTACCGCACACAGCCCTATGCGGAGTATAACCGGGCTGTTCTCGAGGCCATCCAGCAGGCCTCCACAAACCGCAAGACGATCCAGCTGAGCATCCAGTCGGACAACTACAAGACCGCGCACCTGCACGCCCCAGCGGAGCTGGTCTTCTCCTGCCCGGCGCAGGGCGGCGAAGGGGCGGCTGGACAGCGGGCGTCACTCTTCTTCCACCGCAGGAACAAGAACACGCCGTGGCAGTTCTCGATTGACGCCGCGCTCATGTGGTTCCCGCCGCCGCCAAAGCTGCTGTCGGAGGAAGTGCGCTCCTTTGTGCGAAACTACCCCTATCGACTGAAGATCATCGGCATCAACGGCGTCGAGGTGCAGTCGCCCAGGCACGTAAGCCGACTAGTGGACGGGGTGGAGATGCTGCTGATTGAGCTGGTCGTTGTGCCAGTGGCAGAGGCCGCACACGGCGCGACGCGGGTGACGCAGCAGGCACCGCGGCCAAAGAAGATTGAGTCTCGGACAGACGCTCCCGGCGACAAGATGGAGAAGAGCGTAGTATCGGCCGCCAAGAAGACGACACACGCCACAGGGAAGGCCGTAGAGACTGTCGTGAAGCAGAAAAAGAAGGCTGCTGTCGTCGAGAGTACCCCTGTTCCTGCCGCCGAGGAAAAACAACTTCCTGTAGAGACGGCAGTCGTGAGCAAGAAGAAGAAGAAGAGCGCTCAGGCACCCGCTGTGGATGCTCACGCGGACCAAATTCTGAGGGAGATGCTGCGCGACGCCGGCGTCGACGCTGGCGATACCCCTCTCGCAGCCACAGCAGCAGTGACAGGCGACAATGAGGATCGGGAACCCCAGGCGACTATCCACGAGCGAAGTACGGGGTCCAAGAAGAAGGTGAAGCCATCCAAGGGAGCAAAGAAGGCCACAGCAAACCTTATTGATGATTCCACCGTGAGCCGTGCTGACGCCGAAGAGAGCGGTCCATGCCTCTTCGAAAACGATGTGCGTCTCGTTGCGTTTGACGGGCAGGAAATGCAGTTCCGGCGTCCATCTGTGGACCAGCCGTGGGGCATCAAGATCACGCAAGAGAAAAACTCCGAGGCCTTGGATGACGCTGGGCGGGTGCTGCCGCTGCGCATGCTGTCGCTCCCTGAGCCACTGCCGGCCTCAGCTGCCCACCCGTTCCTCAAGCAGTTCACACATGATAAGGGGCTGTGGTTCCTAGAGACGGTCAACGGCAAGGTGGCGGGTGCGGACACCAAGAAGACGCTGGAGGCGATGCGGAAGGCAACCAAGATGACCCTTCGACTATTGCGCATCTAATTGAACACTTTGGCCTTTTTGTTGCTGTTTTTTTTCTGGTATTATCACATTGTATCTCTCTATAAACCACATAGAGACAGGTGCGCGCATTTTCACATGTTTGTAAAGTTGGGGAGGTCGGAGGGAAATAGAACGACGTTCTTTTCTACCTCCTCCATTTGCGCTGCGTACTCGTCATGACAAGCCATCTTGGTAAATTTATTGTTATCT
The DNA here is from genome assembly GCA_000482205.1 of Herpetomonas muscarum. Taxonomy (NCBI): domain Eukaryota; phylum Euglenozoa; class Kinetoplastea; order Trypanosomatida; family Trypanosomatidae; genus Herpetomonas; species Herpetomonas muscarum. The sequence goes on from AUXJ01005672.1 coordinate 25,713, forward strand.
AAACTCGAGCCCTTTTCTCTAAATGATCACTTTTTTTTAATTTACCTTAGATACTGTTCCTTTCGGGACCACTGGGGTGGTTCAGTTGTTCTTGCGAACTTCTCTATATGCACATAACGACTCCTCCTCACAAATAAACAACACTATATCCATCCGTCAGCGGTAGTATTAATAACAGTGCTATCGTTCAGTCTCACTATGCTTCTGGTAGGCATGCTAAAGGGATTAGTTTCCGTGCCTCCTTCCAGCGTTTCGGAAGGATTGTTCTGTGGAAATGTTGTTCGGAACGTAGGCTGGGAATGTGTAGAAATTACTGCTGCCGATGCCATGCACATACCTCCTGTTATCATTGTCCACTGGCGGACAAATGTGAAAAAAAAATAATTACAGCATGTTACGTTTACATGTTAGCTTGACCAGGGAATGCGGTAGTATATGTTCTCAATTTTGCTTTCACGTCCCTATTACCCCTTCTCTTTATGAATCTACTGTGTTTAAGGTGTCCTGGTGTACTGTAGCTGATTCTCTCCACACGCGGAGCTTGAGACCCAGCTTGTTAAAGGTCACTCTGGCACCACAGTCTGGAGTGAGTGTTGTGTAAACACTCTAGAACAAAAAGGTTTCATAGTCATGCGCTCGATCAGGACATTGCAGCTTCACTCCGTTGCACGACACGTTGCTGTGTTTTCCTCTGCTGGACAGGGAGGTCGTATACCCCTAGTACCTCAACCTCGCCATAACTCGCAGATAGGGACGGTTGAAAATAATGCAGCGGAGGTTGAAAGGATCGTTGCCGGCTGTCTCCGCTGCGTAGTGGACGAACGGTGTCGTGATCATAGCAAGCACGTGATGGAAGTCTATCTGCACCGTCGCCAGCAATCCTCAAGTACATTGGATGAACCCTTTAACAAAGATGGTGTTCTTGACTTTAATAGAGCCGCCGAACCGTTCACTGCCGCACTCGAAACAACAGAAAATGGGGACAGTCAGAACCAGACAGCAAGAGTGTCCGGCAGACCTGGCGTCAACGAAATTGTGAGCGCTGTTGCTCGTTATCTTCTTCAGCGGCAACAAGTGGCACCACGTCCAAAGCCGTTGCATCTGTCCGGCGAGCGTATCGCCAGTCCCTATCTGTTTCTTATTGACACTTACACAGATATTCTCTCCTCTGTTGTCAAGCTGAGCGTTGACGCGGCAAAATGGCGACCTGTAGGAGAGAACGGAACGGCGAACCACAACAATCGACCAGCCATGATCGCGCCGCTGCACAAGCACCACGGCTTGGAGGACGCGAGTGGTGGCCATTTCCAGACCTCCTTTGACGCGCTTATCGCGGCTAGGCACGCGGCGCAGGTTTTGGCGACACCGTCGTGCCGTGCGGAGTTACAAAAGTTTGGTTGGCCTCAGGCAGCTGCACTGCACGGGTCGATCGTGAAGAGGGCAAAGGTCCTTTTTTATCCACCACCGAAAAGAAGACCATCTTCTACGAAAGAGAAACCTTCGAAGGAGCTGTGTAAAGAGGGAAAGCGTTTCCTAAAGGAGTGCGGCTTGAAGTTCCCGGAGGAACTCTGCGCCGAGCTCTTTCACTTCCCTGGTGACACCTTTCTGCTCTTTTACCCAGGAGACTCCCTTAGCAACATGAACCTGACTCCAGCGGAGACGGCGAGAGCAAAATCGCTCATGGCTTCAACGAACTACGCAGTTATGCTTTCGAACAACAGCTGGCGACATCAGGACAAGTACTCTGTGAAGAGCCCAGCACTCGTTGCCACCATGGGGGAACCTCCGACAGATGCGTTTCTTCTGGCCAAGAAACTGAGCACGAACGAAAAGAACAAACACGAGAAGACTATCTCGGCTGTGGAAGATAGTAGAGAGCGCCACAAAACTATTGACGCACTCGATCTGTCCGCCCGCCTCTGGTTGCTCCTTTGCGAAATGACACAGCTTCGACAAACTGTTGTGTTTCTATTGATGGTAGAGCTGGCACTTTCCGAGTGCACGCGGTGCGACCGTGCCTTGAGCGACCATGCAGGTTGTAACCTTGCAAGTAGGGCGGCTGCGGAGAGTCACGTGCTCGATGCGGTGGGGAATCTTTGGTACCTAGCCGGTCCAGCTGCCTCAAAGATGGTACAGCATGGACAGGACCACTTTTCTTCGTGCGCACGATTGTTTGCTGGAACATCCATGAGGGCTCCTTCTCCTGCTTACCGCTCCTCCCGTGCTGTTACTGCTTCAGACGATGACGATTGTACCAACAGCAACGCGATAAAGAGGCGAACCCTGCCGGAGAGGTACACTTCCGTCACGCAGCTGTACAATGAATTTGCGACCGTTTTACGGAACCAGCAGATCGGGATCTGACGCAACGGGGGGATCTTGCAGTGATATCCTCCTCTCTTCTGGCAGTAAGATAGCGTCCTCATGTGGGCAGGTAGACTGATCCAATATCTACTACGATTAATGAAATCTGCAGGCTCCTCAGGGTCAGCGACAAAGTGCCATCCTTCACATTAAATGGAAAAAATATAATACAGAGTATAACAGTGCAAACTGGATAAATTATCTAAACAACAGCCGTTTTAACGCTACTGCTACAACAGTTCTAATGAATCAACGCCAAAGTGGTGTCAGTTTATATGCAAGTGTTTCAAATGCCCTCTCCTACTAGCCGTGTTCTCTATCTTATTAACCTCGTATTTAAAAAATACATTACCGGAAATATGTTTAGATTATTTCTCCGCTCCACTCCCATTCTTCACTAGATCACCTACCCACGCTATTCACTTTTCCACACGCAAGTTCCGATTCATATCACTACATAACAGTCACCTCATCAACGGTAGTCCTCCCATCTACCCTCCATCTCTCTCTTCTCACCGACAAATATCCAGATACACCAATGTCCCGCTTCAACTACGCCCTCGCCCTCGTTGCCGCGTGCCTCCTTTCCTCTGTCTCTGCCAGCGGGAAGGAGGACTTCCCCCTCGTGTGGGTGTGCCTCGGCATCACAATCGTTGGCGTCAGTATTGCGATGTACGTCGCCTACCGCCGCCCGGATGACCTGCTGCTCCCCGGCACAACGGTGATGACCGTGTACGAGACGGAGGGTGACGAGTTCCAGCCGCAGTACCCGAACGTGCTCAAGGGAAACGCCGTGTAAACGTCGGTGGGAGAAGCGGCACAGTTCGATGGACAAGTCCCATAGTTTGGGTTTGCTGTCTTGATCTCTGGTGCTCATCTACTTCTTTCATGTCCCTTTGCCACTGAGCAGCGCATGGATAGGTGAGACTTGGCACAAGAATGCAACTCCTGTCCATGTGGCTGACGGCAGCGTCCACGAGATTCAAAATTCGACACAGTTAATCCATCAGGGGAACGGGCGTCTCTGTTGCCGCGTTCTTTCTATTCCACAGCGAACGGACACCTAGGCTGGCACGTTCACGAAAAAAGCATTCAACCCTTTTGGAAATCGTACACACTGCTTCCACCACTTTAGCTTTCCGAGTGCTTGGCATTTGTTGTGTAGTGCTGTGACTCATTCTTCAGAGGGTAACACCATTCTGGTGCGTATGCACTGCGTCGCAGTACCGCAAGGGGTGGTACCTGTTGAATAGAAGCACACGCTCAGCAGATGCTACGGTGAGCTGGTTGGTGTCAAATCGCCATTTCCTTTTCTTTTGATCCTCTAAAAGTGATCTCAGTGATCCTTTGATTACCAGTGTTCCCATTTTCACTCCCCTCCCCTCTCCCCTTCTTCTTTATACTTTCGAGTGTTCGTTTCCCCTTTTGACGGTTGCGCTACTCTGTTAGCACACACACACACACGCCAAAAAGGTGTTTTATCATGTACTCTCATTATTACTTTGGCTTGGCAGCAGCTTCCCCAATAACCTTTTTTTCCATGAGCTTTCAAATGAAAAAAGGGATATTCAGGACAAACATCCGTGTTGTAACTCCCCTCATCCTTCTCTTTCTTTTTACGTATCCACACCTCAAATTGAAAACGGGAGGAAGGCTCACTGCCAAGTTCATTTAAGCTCATCACTTCTTTCCCATTCTCTTCCCCTTGATCACTTACCTTTCCGTTTCGACACCAAAGTTGTTATCTTTTCTTCTTCTCTTTTTACACAAACAAAACCTCCCATTGTTTGAGATGATTGAATCGTCATTTCTTTTCCTTTCCAAACATCTTCCCCCCTTACCCACTCTAAGTTTGAAAAATATTTTAATCCTTTTTCCTGACAGTAAAACAAAAAAACACACGTATGGTCTGTCCTCCTCAAACGCCCACGCAGGCATGAACGGGAGCAAGCATCTAAAGTGGGTCCCACCGTCCTTGGCCCTAGTCTACGACAGGTGCTACTACTCACTTTGGGACAATCCCTACGCTACCAGTTATATTTATATATATATACGACCATATGAAGTAAACCAAAAGAATTATCCTTTAGTAAATGAACACTCACTGTGAAGTGTCGTCACGTGGTGTTACATTTCCTAATAAAGATCTCTGGGACCGAGTAATACCACTGCGGTCGACCAGTAGTCAGTAGGGCGGTTACCATGTGTTGGGTCGACATAGCATGATGGTGACACACTCCCACAGTGAAGAGTTCGACCCTCAGCCATGATCGTTGTCAGAAATACAGTTTACTAGTTTAGCGCTGATATTTCAGTTGGTAACTACGTCAAATTTTGTTCTACAACATACCTCTTTTCATTTGCTTTCATCTTGTTCATCTACTTTTTTCTCCCTATTCTGAAGGTGAAACCGCTTTCTCCGTTTGAATTGCAGTTTGACCATTCTAGTGTCAAGACTCTTTTTCCTTTATAGCTCCACCGTATTTAAATCGGGTATCTTTCAATTATTCTGCGGTAGGCAAAAATTACTTTTCAGCTAAAAAGGCCTTATCACAATACAAAGGTGCTAGGGCAAGGTTTGAACACGATACGTACCCATTCACTTTTCACTTCATCGCACCAAAAAGCCTCCGTGTTAACGGAAGAGCGATTTTCAGCTATGGGAATTTGCAATGCGAAGCCAACCAAGCATGACACCAGCCTGGAAGGTATACGTGCGAGAAAGCATTGCGAACCGTTTGTGAAGGGAATGAGCGCGGCATTGGAGGGGCGCTACACTGAATCTGAGCTGTACTTCCACAAGGTCATCTTTCAACACCCAAAGTTCCTTCTCCATACGAAGATCCTCGTTGTCCTTGATGAGATCATGCGTCGTGCTCCTTCTGCGGCAGGGGCAAGTGCCTCCGGTGTGGTTACCAATCAAGGAACGGAACAAGCCACGGGAGGCAATACTACTAACGAAGCAACAACCGCGACTTGTGAAAAGGACAGTGTTGGTGATAAGAATAACGGTATATCGTCACTGCACCCTATCCCTAAAATGCGCGGAGCAAATGCCACCATCACTGAGACGACAGGTGGAGATACGATTGTGGAATTCCCGTGTTCGGTTGGCGATGATCTTGAAGGGCTGCTGTACTTTTTACAAGTCCAGCAGGACATTGAGCACGTGTACATTGCCTGTGACACACCGCGTGCTCATCAACTCGCCATGGTATACGCCCAGTTCAATTGTATCTGGATGCAGCTATGTGTGTTCTTCCTCGCTGAGCTCCGAATGGAACGCTCTTCTTCTTTGGACCGTCAAAGCGCTTCTAAACAGAAAGGCTGTCACAGGACTCTCAACAGTGACAATATCGTTTCTAACTGGACGAAGCTCTTCTCTCCCACCAGCAGACAGGGCGAGGGAACAGTGGATTACGAGGAAACCGTTGACGCCTTTCTTGATCTCATGGAGGAGTTGTGCCGCTTCTTTCTTATCAACTCTGTCACTAACTACGGTGGTCTCGCCCTAAACTACGCTCGCAACATTGAAGCTATGCTCAGCTCCTCAGGTTCTTCGTCTTCTGTCGCCGGGGAATGCAACGACGATCCTCGCGCTGCAGAGAAAAACCTCCAGCGTAAGCGGCAGAGGATATACGACAATGTCCTCGACTTGTGCAAGATGCTAGTCGACATGGTGGGGGATAGTGCGGAGGACCACCCCGACGACTACATCTCACGCGTGCTCTTCAAAGTGCTGCCGTCGTGGGCACTGCAACGTGGTCGCTACAGTCGAGGGTACTCTTTGGATGCAGCCTATATTCGTGGGAGGAAGAGCTTCCCATCTCCTACGACAGTTACGGAAAACAGCAATTGCAGTAACGCCACTGGTCCACAGCCTCCTCCCAATGGGAACTTTTTCCATCACCGCAGGTCCACCACCTTGGGCAGTCCAACGAGCGACACGGACCTGAGCAATCAGAGCGACAACATTCACTTGCTGAGTCGCACGATGAAGCTGTTTGTGGCGTACGCGGAGGGACGCGGCGGTGGGACGTTTCTGTCTGTGAGCCGGACCTTCTCGCCGCTATCACCGGTCGCACTGCCGCTGCGGACAATCAATCTCCCGTTCCGCCTCGTGTTGCCGAAAGACGAACTTGTAACGAAGGGGGACTTACTACAGGTGGGTGGCCCGCACTGCCGCGTGTCGTGGGAGTCAACGGTGTGGACGCTGCCGTCGACAGCGCGCTTCTCCGGTCACGGCTTTCCCTTGACGTCAGACTTCCTGCTGTGCAACGCACTTCCCGAGTTCTACGAGGGTCGCCTTTTGGATGCCTTTGCACATGACCGTGGTGACGCTGTCGCATACACGCCAACGGCTGTATGGCGAGGGAGCGGACCTCCACCTCAACTGCGGTCGAACGCTTCAACGGATGCCTATATTGACTCGGTTTTGCGCTATGCCGATCAGCAACATTACCGCAGCGCTTCAGAGGCTGCACCTGGCACGTACGGAGGGATGTCGACGGTGCAGAACGTCAACATGGATATGTGCAACGCGCGGATGCGGCAGGCGGCATGCATGGACGAGACCGTGACGTGCATGAAGCTGGTATACATCCTTCAGGCGCGTCTTCTGCGTGACGCTGGGCGTACAGACGAGTCACGGGCCTCAGCGATGGCAGCGCTGCAGCAGACAGAATGCCTCCGCGGTCCGACGAGCCGCGACGCGCTGCGGATGCGCCAGATGCTTAAGGACATTGGGTTACTCTAGGTATTCTCATTACAATATCCACCCCATTGGTTATTATACTCTTTTTCTTTCATCAGGCCACCCTCTTCTCAACCTATCTTCTGTCGTGACGGGACAAGTCTGTCGACAGTCTAAAACGTTCTCTGTTCTCCTTGTCCCTATACTTTCTGTACCTTACTTTGACCACAGTATCTTCCGAGAGTTCATTTCTCTGTGTAAGCTGCGTTGTTCATTGTATTTCCGCTCTATTCGTGGCTATGGTTCAACTTGATGATGTCAGTGTATATCTTGAGTGATGGAGTACCCTTTCATCGACTCAGATTGCCTACTTATTCAACAGAGCCGTTCACCTCTTCGCCATTTAATCCACTTCTTTTTCTATATACACTTCTGTTGCTATGTTTCCGTAATATTCCATTCTACCTGCCACTGTTTTTTTCTTCAATTATTTTCCACTAATGGTAACTCCCATATTAACTTCCTCTCATCCAACATGTCATATATATTTCTCCTTTTTGTCACCCTAACCCTTTTCTGGCTATATATATTACCATCCCACCACTACAATTTTATGGACCCCCTTTTGTTTTTTCGTCTCTCTCTTTAGAACTTTACTTTCCCATTTTAATCTCATTCTCTCCTCTCTTTTGTTACAACACTGAAACGAACTCATAAGAATTATTATACCACCCACCTGATTTCGTTTTTATATCCCCTCCAACTGTCTCGAACCGTCTCGAACAATTTCCAAATGTCCTTTACATCTCCTTCGCTATCTGTTGCAAATGACAAATGTCGGCGCACGCTGATATGTCTGCAAAGCTTACACACATTCCCTTTTATTTTGAACCTGTGTATTTTTCTGTCTCTGTAGAACACGTACTACTTCAATTATTTTCTATTTCTCTGTAAGGAAAACTAGAAGTGGTATTGTTTTTTTTCTACGCGGGGCTGGCTACCACCTCTTCGAGACTTTCCATTGTTGACAGACTGCTTCCTTTGAATCACCTGACATGCTATCGTACTTCTCTGACATTCTTCCATGCGCCTTGAAGAGCGCTCCACTCAGGCTGTATTTCAGGTCCAATGAGGTAGATTCTGTCCAATGTTCCATCCATCTCTTTTTTTTAAACACCCTCAATATCCTCTTGACTTATTTTTCCTCTGCGAGACCAACCATGTCTTATTCGTTTATCTTTACTCCAGTTATCCTTCTTTTCACTACCTGTTTTACCCCTTTTGATCGCCATTGACATCATTAGTTTCTCTCTTATCAATCACTGACACCGAAACACTCATCTATGACAATAATAACTGTGACGGAACGCTGTCGACTTGCAGAGCTGGTGTATGTCCTGCTATGAAATAATGTTGCGTAAGGGAAACGCAGCTAACTTCCTCCCCCCCCCCCCCTGACTGTTTCCCCAACACCTCTGCGTGTACTGACTAATGACAGTAGATGGCACTATCGCATACGATTCCACTGGATGTCAGGGAACCTAAACGTTTCTCCCGTCCCCATCTCTTTCCTGCGCAACATCCACCACTAGGTATACCTCGCACTTACCTTCCCCCTAGTCGTCCGAAACAACCCTTTCAACGTCCCTAACTTTTACCGCCCGCTTCCTTCCCCCCAAACACGTCCCGCAACGACACACAGTCATGTCCCTCTCCCAGTGCATCTTGACTCTTGCCGCCGCGTGCCTGCTGAGCGCCGTCTCTGCGGACGACGGCAAGGAGTTCCCGCTCGTGTGGATCTGCCTCGGCATCACCGTCGTCGGCGTTGCCATCGTCCTGTACGTTGCGCACCGCCGCCCCGCTGAGCTGCACCTCCCCGGCATGTCCGTGATGACCGCCTACGAGACGCATGAGGGTGACGACGCGTGTAAGAGCGCCCACTCCAACTGCGAGCCTGCCGTGTAGTTGGGATAGCGGTAGAGATAGAAAGAAAGGGGTATCTTCTGGGCCCCTCTCCTTCCTCAACACCTTCTGCCGGTATACCAATGTATACCCGTAGTAGTGCTGTCATCACTGTAACCGTTCCTCCAGTGGGTATCGCAGAGAATACCCCTCTTCAGTGCGTAGCGTGTAGCGGTAATGCTATCCTTGCTCATGCTGGAATCGCTAATGGTTACAGATATCCATTCCTTCTCATTTTCTTCGTTTCTTTTCTTTTTGCTCCCTCGATGCTTTATGTTCCTTGAACTATGACTTCCTGCGTGCACGGATGTGCTTGTGAAAGTCGCCAAGCACTCTACTGTCACTCAATCACGGCGTCACCACGAAGTCCTCCTTCTCTCACCACGCCCCCCCCCCCCCCTCCTCCCTCCCCTAGAAAGGTTACGGGTTGCTTGTTGTAAAACCACCTTTGAAGCACACATGGTACCTTTTCCCTTACGTTATCTTTATCTAACCCCTGTCATCTTTCTCTTCTTTGTTTTTTTTCTCTCCTGCCCTAGCTCTGCAAGTTCGTAATTGAGCTTGAAAACGACGCCTTTCGCTGGCATATGTTGGAAAATCATGCACGAAAACTGACTTGAGCTGATGAGCAGCCAAGTGAAGCTGCGATACCGCTGGATTGCAGAGGTAATGTATTGTGTCCCGTGGGAAGCTCTGTTAAGATATGATATACAGGCGCACTTTCGCGATGCTATGAAACAGGGTATGTAGGTGGTTATGACTGACCATTGCTTGTACACACTCAGTTGGTCATTGTTTGGCAATGAAACTGCTGTTTTCCTCCAAACGTTTAAATATCTTTCCACATAAACCTCTTTTTATACAAAAGTATCAGTGTCTAACTGCACCAGCACATTTCTCGATTTATGGTGTCACAAAAGCACACAGCTACTATTATACATCCCTTTTCAAGGAAGCAAGACAGTCACATCCTCCGTTGCTTCGCGGGTTCTCTGCTACAACCACACTCTAGGTACTTGGACTCACAAGAATCTAACCCTACAGCTCCCTCCCTGTTGAACATCTCACGATGGGCAACCGCAACTCCAAGTCGACCAAGCAGTATGTAAGCCTCGACAGTGTTCGTGCGAGAAAACACTGTGAGCTGTTTGTCAAGGGCATGGACGCCGCACTGGAAGGGCGTTACACCGAATCGGAACTGTACTTCCAGCAAATCATCTTTAAGCACCCCAAGTTTGTGTTTCACACGAAGATTCTCGTGGTCCTTGACCAGATTATGCGCCGGGATCCTCAAGTGACCAAGACGACTGTTACAGGTCTCGTTGCGGGTGGAGGAACGAAACTGCCGGACCTTGGCCAAAGTGGTCAGAAAGAAATCGCATCCGGCTCAGAGCAATCTGATTCAGAACAACAATGCTCGTCCAAAACGACACTGGATTCTCTTCTGAAAGCCGGTGGAGTCACCGCAACAATCACGGACGACGCCGCAGGGGACACGATAGTGGAGCTCCCAATCTCTATCGGTGAGGACCTTGACGGACTGTTGTACTTATTACAAGTCCAGCAGGACATTGAGCACGTGTACATTGCCTGTGACACACCGCGTGCGCACCAGCTTGCCATGGTCTACGCCCAGTTCAATTGTATCTGGATGCAATTGTTTGTGTTCTTCCTCGCGCAACTGAGGATGGAGCGAGCTGCGTCTGTCGAACGGCAGGTCGCTCCCAAGCAGAAACCCGGCATTGGCTTTGCCAAGGGCGAGAACATCGTGACAAACTTGGCGAAACGATTCTCTCCCACAAGCAGGTTGGAATCTGGGTCGATGGAGTACGAAGGGTTTGTCGACATCTTTGTTGATCTCATGGAGCAGTTGTGTCGCTACTATCTTATCAGCTCCGTCACCAACTACGGTACTCTTGCACTGAACTATGCTACGAACCCCCAAAAGATGGACAGACACCTACCATCAAGGTCAGGGACCCCAGGAGATGAACCAGAGGAACTACTTTCGATGGAGCGCACCGTCAGGCACAAGCGACAGATCATCTACGAAAACGTGCTGGACTTGTGCAAGATGCTCCTTGACATGGTCTCCGACAGCGCCGAAGAGCACCCAGAGGACTACATCTCACGCGTTCTCTTCAAGGTTCTACCTTCGTGTACGGTGCAAACCGCTCACAACAGCCCACGGCTCTTAAAGGATACGTTCTCTGGTCAACCGAAACCTATATCAGTGCAGTGTCTTGGAGTCCCGCCGAGCATCAATTCGCACAAAGACATTCCCCTCGGACTTGGTGCGTATGGCAGATTTTTTAACGCTCCCCAACCGACTACCGTGGAAAGCCCGGCAAGCGACGCCGAAACGAGCAACCGCAGTGACTCTATTCACCTGCTGAGTCGCATGACAAAGCTGTTCGTTGCGTACGCGGAGGGCCGCGGGGGTGGGACGTTTCTTGCCGTGAGCCGGACCTTCTCGCCGCTGTCGCCAGTCGCACTGCCACTACGGACGATCAACTTGCCATTCCGTCTCGTGGTGCCGACGGATACGCGTTTGGGCCGGGCCGACCTGCTCCGCGTCGGCCGCCCGCACTTTTGTGTGTCGTGGGAGTCGACGGTGTGGACGCTGCCGTCGACAGCGCGCTTTTCTGGGCATGGCTTTCCCATGACGTCGGACTTTGTGCTGTGCAACGCACTCCCCGAGTTCTACCACGCACACCTCCTGGATGCCTCTGTGCACGACCGTGGAGAGGCCGCCGCGTTCACACCGATTGCCGTGTGGCGAGGTGAGGGCCCGCCAGTTCGAGTTCGCTGAAACAAGGCGACGGACGCTTACATTGACGCTCTGCTGCGCTACGCCCATGAGCACAACCACAGCGGTCTGGATAACGGCGCTCCTGGCGCGTATGGTGGAACGTCGCTGGAGGAGAACAGGCACATGGACATGCGCAATGCGAGGATGCGTCGCGCGGCGTGCATGGACGAGACGGTAACCTGCATGCAGCTCGTGTACATTTTGGAGGCGCGGGTGCTACGCGACGCTGGGCGTATAGAGGAGTCGCGGGCTTCCGCAATGGCAGCACTGCAGCAGACGGAGTGCCTGTCCGGACCAACGAGTCACGACGGGCTACGGATGCACCAGATGCTGACTGACATGGGCCTGCTGTAGAATCAGGTGTTACTGGACGGATCTGGGATGTTCTGGCGCTGAGTTGCAATAGATACTCCCCCTTGTAATCTCTCTCGTACACACCAACATGCGTATACAAGTTTGGGAGGAGAATCTATGTGATCGCAGTCACTCCTGTTTTCTAAGCACTATCTTTTGACGAGCTGTATGTACCTTTGCTTAACAAGACTTTATTCGTGCTCCTCTCAGTTGCGCTTTTCTGCACGCGCGCGTCGTCGTGTACGTGCAGCGTCCCCCTCCTCCCTCCTACCCCCCCCCCCCCTTTACCTTACCTTCTACTTTTTTTTAACCCTGAACGACATGTTTTACATGTAGCCTAATATAGCCATCATTTCTACTATGTTCTTTATCTCACTTTTCAAAACGATTGTCAAGTTGACCGTATTTTTCGTGTGTTATTGTTATAGTTAACTGTACTGCACTTCCCACATATTTTTCTTCTGTTAAAATACCTTCTTTGACCTGTATCAGACGTTTTCTTTATCCAACCAAAAGAGACGTTCAGGTATCCTTTTTTTTTATATCCCTACGTCAAATTGCTCATTCTACTGATACTGCTTTATGTTTTATAACGTCAGACTTTGTTTTCTGACAACAGTTATATATTTCGATCTTCCTATGTATACAGCAATACAAGACTCGTCGTGAAACGACCTATTTTAATATCTTTCTCTTAACCCAATATCTTCATTACCAATATGGTTACAACCAGTTTTGTCAGTCCCGTCCTACCCATCTCTGCGTCTTGCACTTTGTTTTAGCAATACGTAAACGGTTTTTTATTTGCACCACGCAGTCCTTCATAATGGTACAGTTCAAAGTTTTTTCGTTTACTTCCTCTTCACATGCCTTTTACTCAAAGCAGTGCTTGTGATTGATACTTCTTTTGTAAAAGCATGTGCCCTCTAGCTTCACTATCTACGCCTTTTTATACCTAACAGTGTTTCTCCTTTTTAGACCAATCTTTTCAATCTTTTTAAAGGATAGGAAGGGAATGACTACGTCACCTCCACAATTCGTCCGACTGTTTGGTCGCCCTTCTTCTCTTTCCCGTTAATCTTTTTCTTTAGTACGAATACACAAAACACTCAGTGTCAGGTTCCTGGCAGGAAACATATGTGATTCCGAGAATCTAGGCACCGCTGTACTGAAATGCCAAACCATTTGTGATTGGCATCCATGGCCTGATGGAACTTCCGTTATGGTCGGCCAGACTGACTGTTTCCCCAACACCTCTGCGTGTACTGACTAATGGCAGTAGATGGCACTATCACATACGCTTCCACTGGATGTCAGGGAACCTAAACGTTTCTCCCGTCCCCATCTCTTTCTTTGCGCAACATCCACCACTAGGTATACCTCGCTCTTACCACCCCCCTAGTCGTCCGAAACAATTCTTCTAACCTCACTAACTTTTACCGCCCGCTTCCTCCCCCAAACACCTCCTGCAACCACACACAGCCATGTCCCTCTCCCAGTGCATCTTGACTCTTGCCGCCGCGTGCCTTCTGAGCGCCGTCTCTGCGGACGACGGCAAGGAGTTCCCGCTCGTGTGGATCTGCCTCGGCATCACCGTCGTGGGCGTTGCCATCGTCCTGTACGTTGCGCACCGCCGCCCCGCTGAGCTGCACCTCCCCGGCATGTCCGCGATGACCGCCTACGAGACGCATGAGGGTGACGACGCGTGCAAGAGCGCCCACTCCAACTGCGAGCCTGCAGTGTAGTGGGGATAGCGGTAGAGATAGAAAGAAAGGGGTATCTTCTGGACCCCTCTCCTTCCTGAACAGCTTCTGCCGGTATACCAATGTATTCCCGTGATAGTGCTGTTATCACTGTAACCGTTCCTCCTGTGGTTGTCGCAGAGAATACCCCTCTTCAGTGCGTAGCGTGTAGCGGTAATGCTACCCTTTGCTCATTCCGGAACCGCTGATGGTCACAGCTATCTCTTTCTGTTCCCTGTCTTCTTTTCTTTCCTTCTTCCCCCGATGCTTTATGTTCCTTGAACTATGACTTCCTGCGTGCACGCGTGTGCTTGTGAAAGTCGCCAAGCACTCTACTGTCACTCAATCACGGCGTCACCACGAAGTCCTCCTTCTCTCACCACCCCCCCCTCCCCCAGAAAGGTTACGGGTTGCTTGTTGTAAAACCACCTTTGAAGCACACATGGTACCTTTTCCCTTACGTTATCTTTATCTAACCCCTGTCATCTTTCTCTTTTTTGTCTTTTTCTCTCCTGCCCTACCTCCGCAAGTTCGTAATTGAGGTTGAAAAGGACGCCTGTCGCTGGCATATATTGGAAAATCATGCACGAAAACTATCTTGAGCTAATGAACGGCCAAGTGAAGCTGCGATACCGCTGGATTGCAGAGAGGTAATGTATTTTGGTCCCCGTTAGAGCGTTCGTACGTCTATATGGTAGTCGAACGACAGTGTTTGAATGGGAAGTGCTGCTCTGTGTGTGTATCCAGGGAATATGGTAACAGTTCAACCGATGACGTCATCACCAATAATGCATTGTTTTCTACCGAAACGTATTCTATATCTGTAACCGTCTCACGGAAACAGGACGCCTTTTTTTTGTCGACGACCTGGTAGCGGTGGTACTGTTTCACGGAACATATTTCCGGTACTACTGGCACTCTAATCTTCACAAAAGAACGCCATAAGAAACAATCGCAAGTCTTTATTGTTGTGCTACATCAAGTCGGAGGGTGCCTTTTCACACATCAGTGCAGAAAGTTCAGCCTTTTCTTTACAGGTCCCAATGGGTATCTGGAGCTCAAAGCCGACCAAGCACGATGTCAGTCTCGATGGCATACGTGCACGGAAGCATTGCCGTCTCTTTCTAAAAGGTATGGACGCAGCACTTGAGGGACGCTACACAGAGTCAGAGCTGTACTTCCACCAACTAATTTTCAAGCACCCAAAGTTTCTCCTTCACACAAAGATTCTGGTGGTCCTTGACCAGATTATGCGTCGACCTCCCGCACCTTGAAACGGTCTCGCCAGTACCCAAAATACAACGCCTCCGACTCAAGGGAGTCCCTCCACGAGAAAGTCCTCGACGTCCCGCACGTCTGGCGAGGCGGAGCGGGAGGAGCCATTGAGAGCCTCGCTGGACACTATTCCAATTATGGAAGGTGCAAATGTGACGGTCACGGAGAGCACATCCGGAGACACCACCCTTGAACTTCCTCTCTCTGTTGGTGAGGATGTCCAGTGTCTCGTTGACTTTCTACAGTTGCAGCAGGACATTGAACACCTGTACATTGCCTGCAACACGCCCCGTGCGCACCAGCTCGCCATGGTCTACGCCCAGTTTAACTGTATCTGGATGCAGCTGTTTACGTTTTTCTTGACACAACTCAGGCTAGAACGATCAGCCTCCCCGCGACGGGAGAGGCTTTTTTCTAGCGAGCATGGCAGCTTGCAATCTCCCTGCAGCAACCAGAGCGGTGAGAGCCGTGGTAAGCGTTTCCCACGCGCTCAGCGGAAGGAGGCTGAGGCTCTTGCATACGAGGAGTTGGTGGACACCTACATTGAGTTGAGTGAGCAGCTCTGTCTCTATTTTCTCATCAGCTCTGTGACAAACTACGGTACGCTGGCACTCCAATACGCAGCAAACCTCGAGAAGATGCAGGCCAACCGCAACAGTCTTTCGTCCACTATAGAAATGGATGACGGTGAGTCCCGGTCCGCTGAACGTTCCATCAAGCATAAGCGACAGAGGATCTACGATAACGTGCAGGACCTGTGTAAGATGCTCATCAACATGGTCTCAGAGAATGCGGAGGACCACCCTAACGAGTACATCTCCCGTGTCCTCTTCAAGGTGCTTCCCCCATGGGCACTGTGAGGTAGTCATCACAGTCGAGGGTGCTCTCTGGATCCTTCTTGTGGTGACAACGGCCGGGCAGCCCGACTCCGCGGGAGTGTTGCCAATAGCGCAACAAAGAGCGACTGCACAGGCGTACGATCACCGCCACAGGAATCACCTACAAATCGTCTCCGTGCACGGATCCTCGGAAGTCCCATGAGCGAGGCAGACCTCAGCAACCAGAGCGACAATGTTCACTTGCTAAGCCGCATGACAAAGCTGTTTGTGGCGTACGCGGAGGGACGCGGCGGTGGGACGTTTTTGGCCGTGAGCCGGACATTCTCGCCATTATCGCAGGTCGCACTGCCGCTGCGGACAATCAACCTGCCGTTCCGCCTGGTGGTTCCCACCGATGTGCGTGTGACGGAGGCGGACTTGCTGCATGTGGGTGGCCCACACTGCCGCGTGTCGTGGGAGTCGACGGTGTGGACGCTACCCTCGACAGCGCGCTTCTCAGGTCACGGCTTTCCCATGACGTCGGACTTTCTGCTGTGCAACGCGCTCCCAGAGTTCTACAATGGTCTCGTAACGGATGCCTTTGTGCACGGCGGAGGAGAGGCCGCAGTGTATGCGCCGAAGGCAGTCTGGCGGGAACACGCCATTCCAGTTCAACTGCGGGAGAACGCCGCGACGGACGCGTACATTGACTCCGTTTTGCGCTACGCCGAGCAACAGCGCAACAGTGGCGCATCGGAGGCAACATCAGGAACGTACGGAGGTATGTCTACGGTGCAGAACGTCAACATGGACATGCGCAACGCGCGGATGCGTCGTGCCGCGTGCATGGACGAGACTGTGACGTGCATGAAGCTCGTCTACCTTCTTGAGGCACGGCTGTTGCGTGAGGCTGGGCGACCGGACGCGTCACGGGCCTCAGCGATGGCAGCGCTGAAGCAGACAGAATGCCTCCGTGGCCCGACGAGTCGCGACGCGCTGCGGATACGCCAGATGCTGGAAGAGATGGAGTTACTCTAATCTACAGCTCCCAGCTACGTTTTTTTTCTGTTCTCAGTTAACGTGGCAATTGTGATATTCGTTTTGTCCTACAGCGCATCACTACTTCGACTCTCTGGTCGTTAGCGTCTTATAGTGTACTGGTTCTCTGAATCGTTTCGAGGTGCTTATTCGTTTTAAATCTCTAACTGGTGTTTCAACACCATCTCATTTTTGTGAACGAATTTATACACCTTTTTCGCTGAAGCGGTGTCCGCTAATATAATATGTGAATACCGCTCACACCCATGAAGCTTCAGAATGCATAGCAACACAGTGCTTTCTATAACACAAATATGAAGGTTTACGTGTAGATGAGTGTTTCCCTTCTTTCACTCATTACCTTGTTCTTTAACATTATCCGTTATTTTCGGGGCTGTCATAGCCTTTTATTTCTTCTCTTTTTCGTTGTCCTGATCTTCCAATCGCTTCTACGTTCTTCCAAAGACCTTTATGCTTCTGGTAACACACTGTTCTTATTTCACGTCTTCTTTCCCTTCAGATATTCCATTGCGTTAATGATGGAATCTTTTCCTTTCTGTTCCTTGAATCCCCCTTCGTCTCTATTCCCTCCTAAATCTCACTCGTTCCCTTTTTCAATGATCCCCAACAGGTGGTTTGTAGTTTTAAAGGATAGAGGATGGAGTACCTGTCGTGTATAATGGGGCACGTCCTCACTACATTGACTTTTTAGCGGCTCCATACGTAGACGGCCTTTTCATAAATGGAATATGAGGATCTCCCCCTCCACGCTTGTGTGTACTGCCATTTTCCCTCCACCAAACTCTCGTAATCCCTTACCTCTTCAAACGACTTCCACGATGATTTCAATGTTCCTTTCTATCACCTTGGCTTCTAACGCATTTCAATCCTTTCGTTTTCGCACAAAAGCGATTATTCGCCTTCCTATCTGGTGTCCGATCCAGAAATAATTTCCCCATGTCTATCCTATGTATCCTTTTTTCACCTACTATTGACAACGTTTTCTCTATTCAGTTTTTTCTGACTATTACTATTTGGAAGAAAAATATTGTATAACACATGGGCTGATGTGAACTTCGACACTTTAGGATGTGTGGTGCGGTAAATGCAATGACACGCAATCACTGTAATATCCGTGTGAGAAGCCAGAACAGCTTTATATCATGTTGACTAATGTCAATCTCACTAAATTTATTCCATACCTCCGACTGACTTTCTAAACCACAATCGTTTTTTGATCACAAGAGGCAACCATCAGCAGTCTGTCGGCACAACCACACCGCTCAAGTCGCTCGTTAACAAGCAACCTATCGCTATACAGCAGCCTGGGATAGTAGACAGAAGTGTCATCTCTGCTCTACCCGGCCACTTATCAGAACGATTCCCCGCCTCTTCTACTGGTTGCAGATAAGTTGTTGAAGGAAAAGACCTCCATTTCCATCATACCAATGGGGAGCCCCAACTCTAAGTTGACAGGCCACCGGGCGAGCATCGAGTCCGTCCGGGCGCGGAAACACTGCGATATCTTTGTCAAGGGCATGAACGCTGCCCTTGAGGGGCGTTACACGGAGTCGGAGCTGTGCTTCCACCAGGTCATCTTCAAGCACCCCACCTTCCTTGAGCACACACAGCTACTGGTCATGCTCGACCGCAGCATGCGGTCAGCGGCTCAAGCAAGTACTCCATCGGTTCAAAAGACGAACTCAAGCGCACAGGCCGTAAGTGGTAGCCCTCAGCAGGGGGAAGGGGCACCCATCCACCCTATCACGGCGTGGGAGAGGAGCTCCTCAACCACGTCCGAGACGGTGTCGTCGGGCACATCCTCGACCGCTGCTGGTGATCCGGTCAACACCGCCTCTCCAGGCTCCTCTCCCGGCAAAGTGGTAGAGATACCTCTTCCCACAGGCAACAAACTAACAGTCCTGCTGGAGCTCATGCA
>AUXJ01005741.1:0-10399 GCA_000482205.1 Herpetomonas muscarum
GGAGGAGACTCAATTACACAAGTAGTTCTAATGATAGCGCACGCCTTCATGCCGCGAAAGGCCCCTCGTAGTGTCGTCCCCGGAGCACTCTTGTTGATCTTGTCACAGTTTGGTTTGGCGTTCGAAAGAAAGAACTCAAGAACACGGGTCAAGGGAGGAAAGTAGTTGGGATTGGGAAAGTAACAAAGTGGGATGCACTCTGTTCACAGTATTGAACAGCGTCCAGATGCTTCGCTACGCTGTTTCTACGAAAAAGAATCCAGCAGAGGAGTAGACGAAGTGGCGGGCTGCTGCATCAACAGAAAAGGAAAAGAAACGTATGCGCATCATCATCACATATATATATATATATATATATGTATATATATTTCAGAAGAGAGAATTAACGAATGCGAAGAGAATAGGTATAACACTAGAAACAAGGCGTGGCCGCGAGGGTGGAGGGGAAGAGGTGGAGCGAATTTAACCACCGCGCGCTGAGGGTAACAATTAGTTCTAATAGCGCAAGCAGTGATAGTTTTATAGTTTCCACCAGCGGACATGCGAAAGAAAAAAAAGAGGGAAGGTGAGAAAAAGAAGGAAAAGGAAAACGAAAAGTATCAGAAACAGAAAGGGCAAAGCGGATTGACGACTCACACGAACAAGACACGGGATTGAAGCCCCGCAACCGATTGCACATACGAATTAGGGTTTGTGTTTATGCGTGTGTGTGTGTGGGTGTCTACCAAGGGAAAATGAAGAACGTGTTCTAGTAGTAGACTCGTCACAGACGCACACGTGCGCTCGAGTGTCTTACCGTGGACGCTGTATGGGGTTCGAAAAGTCGTTCCTGCAGCTTCGGAAGTAATCCTTTGCCCAAAAGAAAAAAACGAAGAAAAGGAACTGCGCACAGCAAAGTTTCATAGAAAACATATATAAATATAAACTCTGAAGGTGGAACAGTCAAAGAAAATGGGAAACACAACATGAAAGAAGTGGTAAAGTATCAAACAAGTAAACGAAAAAAAGGAGACTGGAAAGGCCGAGGGAATTGTATAAACGAGAAGAAAGGGCGTGGGGGAAGGGAGTGGGACGAACCAGAATGAGATATAAGTGAGCGGACATGGCAGTCGTTCTAGCCCCGCAGCGTCTTCCTTGCCTTTCCAGCTGTGCCTGCCCACAGATGCGATCAAAGTTGTTAAGGAATCGGGAGGGGACCGAAAAAGTGGGATCCAGGACAACTATGGAACACAGAAGCTGGACATTAGTTGAGGTGCGCCACAGAACTTTTTCATCTCTACACATCTGCGCGTGAGTCGGGAGGAACCGGAGGAATGTGATGTCTTCCTACACACCAAGGAAAAACGATACCCGCGCGACATAATCCATTCGCCAAAACTCCTGTAGCAAATACGCACGCCCAGTATCCCACCACACCACTGCTCTTTGCCCAGCTCTCATCGAATTCAGTACCGAGAATATCGGAGGTGGGGGGGGGGGGGAGGAGAAAGAGAGAGAGAGTAGGGCTGAACGGGGAGGTGGGAAAGTGAGAGTAATATGGAGCACACATATATATGTATGTACACCTTCTCGTACATGCGTACATGTGGATTCACTGGCGGAACCCAGAGAGGAGAGCAGAAGTGGACGGGTCTCATCAGCGTCAACGGGTACCACACTTTCCGCCCTCTAGAAGATTTGGAGCGTGATGCATCAGATTAAATTGATGTTATGGACAGGAAGGGGGGAGAGGGCATTAAGAGCGACTTTAGTAGCAATGCACAGTCCACGCATCTGAGGTAGGCACAAGTTTTGGGGGGAAAGAGCGGTCTTGGGTGAAAAGGAAGCAAAAACAGTGAGAACAAAGGAACACAAATAATTGAAAAAAAAAGATGGGGGGTGAGGGAAGAAGTAGGGAGACTTCACTCGTATATAATTATATACACGAATTGGAGTTAACAAAGTGGGGAAATAAAAAATGGCCAGGCAGAAAAATAAAGCAAAGATTACGTCCCCATACTAATGAAAAAAGGCAGCGGGGCGTTTGGACGGGGTCGAGGGCGGTTGTGTGGTGGATATCGTCAATCAATATGAGCAAGCGAGAGGCCAGGGCTGTTGAAGGCGGGGAGGGGAAGGGAGGGAGACAACAGATGAAGTTGACCCCGCCCCCCCTCCAGTAGAGGACTAACAGGGTACTAGATATTCAACAGCACTCGCCACAGACAAAGCTCAAAGTGCGGGGTGGAGCGTGTTCTCCATTGCGTTCGCAGGCATTCTCGCGTGTCCGTAATGGACGCGCACGCGCACACTGCCGCCAACGCCTCGCCCACCGTCACGTTGATAGTGTCATCACACACACACACACACAGAGACACCCATCCTATTCCGTGTGCGGCTACTCCGCGATACGAATGACGGAAGAGGTGCTTACAGGACGCCGTAGATGGACGCCGCCGTACCGAAGACGACCGCGATGCAGCCGGAGATGAGGAGGATGTACGTGC
Source organism: Herpetomonas muscarum (assembly GCA_000482205.1). Lineage (NCBI taxonomy): Eukaryota > Euglenozoa > Kinetoplastea > Trypanosomatida > Trypanosomatidae > Herpetomonas > Herpetomonas muscarum. The sequence continues at coordinate 2,484 of AUXJ01005741.1, forward strand.
CAATGTACTCGAAGGCACCTACCTTCTTGAACGTCCAGTTGCCCGTGTACATGATCATCAGCGCGGGGAAGATGAAGCCGATGAAGCCGCCACAGAGCGAGCCGACGAGGCCGAGGACGATGTTGATATCAGGCACGAAGAGACCGACGATCAGCGTGGCAAAGGCGATGGCCGTGCACACGAGCGCATTCTTCCACCACTTGAGGTTGTACACGTCGACGCGGAAGAAGTGGTAGATGCCATCACGCATGGGGATCTGGTGGAGAGCGAAGGCGAGGCAGATCTTGACGACGATGCCAAAGTACGCCACCCAGAACTCGGGCGCCTCACGGGGCTGGTACATGAGCAGGATCGACGACTGAATCTCGTTGCCAAAGCGCAGGTAGCCGAAGAGACCGGCAAGCACGTACAGGATGCCGCAGCCGCAGAGCGCGATGGTGCCATTGCGCACCATACGAGCCGGCGACGGCTTGTCAATCTCAGCGGCCAGCTCAATCGCGTTAATCTGCACCAAGTAGGCGAAGGCGATCGTGCCAAGACCCTCGATGGCAGAGTTGCCCTTTCCAACGAACTTGATGTCGTTGCGCATGCCATCGTTTGCCATGTGCTGGCAGCTATTGACGACGATGCAGGCCACGAAGAAGATGACAAAGAAGACGCCAAAGACGCTGGTGTGACGGAGCGAGTCAATGTGCTTGGGGAGAGTCAGGGGGAGAATGAAGACGAGCCACACCATCGACGTGATCAGGCGGTTGCCGGACTTGGTGCGGAGGAACGCGGGCACCTTCTCGTCGTTGAAGATGGGCGTGAGCAGGTCTCCAATGGAGATGATGTAGCTCACACCACCGCCAAAGCAGAAACCAAGCATGAAGATGGCCGCCACGTAGTCGGGGCCCTTGCCAAGAATGACGCGCACCACGCCCGAGTACGTGTGCTTCTTCGTGAGGTACGTGCAGCGCGCGAGCAGCCACAAGGAGAAGATGGTCTGGATGGTCATGATGACCAGGATCATGAGGGCAATGCCGACACCCATGTTTTTGAATGCCGCAGAGAGGCCGAGAATACCGGCACCGAGAGTCGAACTGCCGAGGGTGAAGGAGGAGGCAATGAGGCCACCAGGCGGGACAATCTTGTTCACCACCGCCTCAATCTTCCCGAGGCATCCAGTCTTCGCGGGGCGGTCATGGCGGCGGTGCGGGTCATCGCTGCTGTTGTCGCTGCCGCCTTCGTCCTCATCGTCCATCGACATCTGCTCAATGTCTTCGGTGATCTTCTGGAGGTACTTAGGCCGCTCCCTCTCCGCGTCTGTGGGGCTGCCCCCATGCTCGTGGCTGTCCGTGCTACCGGGGACCTCATGCAGGGGGAACTCCTCCAGCGCATCGGGCTCGTTGCGCGTGTAGGGGTCGGTGGAGTGTGGCTCCTCGCGGCATCCGTGGGCGTCAGCCGCGCTCGCGGCCGCTGTCGTCTCCGTGACGGGGCGGTCGTGCTTCGGGAGGATGGACATGTTTGTGCACCGTGCTCTGGCTCTGGACTGCGTGTGGGAGTTGTGTATAGACGATTTGCAGTGCGAGAGAGAAAGTGGTCTGACGTAGTGTAGGGGAGTTTTAGATTTGGAAGGTTTGCTTTAAAAAAAATATTGTAGCTGGCCGTAGTTAGAATGGTCTGTGGAAAGTGAAAGTTTCCGAGAAAAACGTAAATACGTGCAGGTGCGTAGTGAATGTGGGCGCGCGTGTGTGTGGGTCAATGCATTAAGAGTAGGGCAAGAAGAGTTCGTTGTGCGCAGCCACGATAATCATGATGTTAAATTGTATCATCGATGATACTTTTATAGCAGTATCGGAGTGCAAACATTGACGTAACAATCAGGACATCGATACTTGTTATTGTTCCTCTTTTTCTTCTCTGGGAAAGTTACCCCAGTCTCTGTCCAACGAGGGAAGCTCGTCGGTGCTGGTGTGCATATCGATGAAGTTGGTCACTCTTTTTTATTGCTGATTTTCTCCGCATGTGCTTTGGAGTACCCGTCTGTGGACGGCAGTTAGGCTGAGTCGATATACGTATATTATATCGGAATTCTTGCAAATGCCTTCTTCTATACATGTAGAAAATAAGTGTGTGTGTGTGGCTGTCGGTATTGCAGGTGACTGTTCCAAGCACCAGCTACGGTGAATAGCTGGCCACTGCGCATGCACGTGCCATCCTGTGAAAGCAAATGCCGAGATGGTCTTAATGGAAGTAACATAAAGCGTCGCGATGATGGGCGAGGGAGAGGGGAGGCTTACCCTGTGACCCACGGCGCGTGTACGACGATCTGTGTATATTTTTCTTGTACATGTTACGCCTTTCCAAAGTGCCTCGTTTTTTTGTGGCGCGCGGCAGGCCCAGGGTACCGCGCCGATCAATATCCCTATCGGCGCGTCACAGCTGCCTTTTTCTTTCCGCCCGGACCCTTCTTCTTCTTCTTGCGTCTCTTCGACGACGACCGCAGGGACGGGAGGTTGCCGGCGGCGCTGTTGCTCCTATCGCGGGACGCGGCCTTGGCGTAGAGGCCCGAGTTCCGGCGCACGCCCCTCTCGTCTCTCTCCACGGCCCCGTCGGCCTCGCCGTCCTCGCGGCCCTTTGACTTGATGAACCGGTCGCGCGCCTGGCGGTTGTCGCGCTGGGCACCATCCGTCTTCTCCGTGCACCACCGCTCAAAGGACTCCGACTGGGCCTGGCTGCACTCGGAGAAGACGGTCATCGCCTTCACGCACAGCGCCAGCGCCATCGCGCGCCACCACGGGTCGAAGCACATGGGCACCACCCGCGCCTCCTTTTCAATCAGCTTGCCGCCCGCCTTCACAATCTTGAACGGGTCGGCGGGGCCGACAGTCTCGAGTGCGCGCTGAACGCCGCTGACAGCGTCGGCGGGGCGGAGGGCACCGGTGGCGAGGAAATGGCGCTGTGTCCGCAGCTTGCGGGCCTCAAACTCCCACCGGGCGTGGACATTTATCAGCTCCGCGGGGGCCCCGCGGACGCCCTTGGGGACCTTATTGGCGGCGAGCAGGGACATGAGGGAGTTCGCGTCGACAATGGGGAGGTCGTCCTGGTCGACGATGAGGGCGGACATGAGGTGGACGAGCCCTTCGTCTTGCACGGGGCGCATTAGATGTTGATAGAAGCGACTAGAGTTGTAGAAGGTGTTGTCCAGGGCGCGTGCTGCGATCTTTGGGTGTAGGAGCACGCCGTACAGGCAGGACATGTATGGTGAGTAGCTGAGTGCGTTGGGGAAGGCCCCGGAGGAAAGCGCCTGCTCCACCAGCGGGTGCTGCCCCGTCATCATCTCGTGGACCTTGTCGATGCAGCCCGCCGCCATTGTGGGCAGCACCTCAAACTCGGGCACGACCACGTTGTGGGCCATCTCCGTGCTGGCGCGCCGGCAGAACAGGTCCAGCGCCCGCATTGCGCAGTTGCCCTCACCAAAGGGCCCACCAACACCGGACGTGAAGCTCTCACCAAGGGCATGGAGGCCACCCCCGCCACCGTAGGTGTCCGCGAGGTCCTCGGGGTCGTACCCGACGGTGCCCAGTGCCTCGTTGAGGCCCTTCATGGCGCTGGAGATGTCCTCCCACCCCGCGGTATCCATGACCGTGTAGATGGCCGGCGGCGGACGCGTGACAATGTCCTGTGTGCTGGCCCCCGCGTTCCCGCCGCGCGCCGAGGACCCTGAGACGCGGTGTGAGCTTGTCGTTCGCAGGGAGGGGCGCCGGAGCGACGCAGAGGGGCTTCGCGTGGCGCTGGCGGACTGCAGCCGCATGGAGATGATGTCCGTTGTCATGTTCTGTTCTGGGTACGGTCTGATGTCGCCGGCGGTGGCGCTCATCTTGTGGGGGCTGCTCTCCTCCATGGGGTCGTAGACGGACTCGTTGGGCTGGTAAATGTGCACCAGTGATCCGGAGGACACGTCGTAGATGCCAGTAATGTAGCGCGGCAACGGGAGCGTGAGCGGGACGGCTGCGGTCACGGTCTGCTCCTTGACCTTCCGCTTCCGGCGGCCCTGTGCCGCTGGCGCCTGCGAAGGCGGCGGTCGGGGTGTGGGGGACACACCACCGGGACTGACGTGCGGCGGTGGCTCGTCGCGGCGCGCGCGGACGTTGGTTGTCGGCTGCTTGTCGAGGAACGGCGAGTTCACGAGAATCTTCAGGTACCGCGCAAATGCGTCAATGTTCCAGCGCAGGTGCATCGAGGAACTCTCCGAGAGGAAACCCGTCGCCACCGCGTTGTTCAGCGCCGGGATGATCCAGCAGTCGAAGAGGATGAACTTGGCCATGCGGTACTGCTCGATGCTGCGGATGAGGCGACTCACCGAAGTGTCGGAGACGTGCTCGGCGCGGAACGCCTTGCCGGCCATGCGCTTCTGCTTCAGCTGCGCCAGCGTATCGTACACTGCCTCCGCCGCCGCCCCGGGCGAATCGATGATCGTTTCCGCGCCAATAATAACGTTGCTGAGGAGGTGCAGGTGCACGGTGGAGGTGAACTGGGTAATTAGCGTGGTGATGCCCTGCGGGAGACGCGTGGTGGAGCGCTTGCCCTGGAGGGCGCTGAAGAACTCGTTCAACACGTACAGAATATCCTGACTCACAAGATCCTCCAGCCGCTCCATCCGCGCGTAAAACTGGGAGTCCAGCCTCACGCCAGTATCCCGCGTCGATGTCGGCGAGGCGGCAGTGGGGCTAACCGCCTTCGCCCCCATCGCGACCGATCGTGCACTGACGCTGTTGCCGGGTGAAATATTGCTGTCGGCAGACGGTGACCGCTGCGGCTGCTGCGGCGACGCCGTGCCAGGTTGCGACGGCGGCGAGAGGGGATGCTCCAGGTCGAGCCGGTTGACGTACAGCAGTACGCTTTCCCGACGCAGGATGTTGAACAGCCGACTGAAGAGGTTACGCAGCCACGGTGCGCCGTGGAGACGAATGTACGTCGCCATGAAGATGAGGGGCGTCGACAATAGCGTCGTGGCGGGGGACAGACTGACGGGGCGCAGCAGGTTCCGGGCGTTGCCTGCGCCGAGGCCCCCCTTCTTGCGGGCGTTCTTCTTCCCAGCAAGCACCGTGAAGGGGGTGGTCTGGTTATTCTTTGCGGCCCGTGCTGCAGCATCCATCTCTCGGCGCATCTCGCGCTCGTGCAGCTCCTGCAGTACGCGACGGCGTGACTCGTGCAGGATGAACACCTCAACGAGTGATCCGACGGGGTTGTGCTGCTGTATGCGGCCTGGGATGTACTGATGCTGCGCTGCGGTGCTGGCGCTGCTTAGGGTGATCGTTGGGGACGCTTTTGTCCCCGCAGAGCTAGCATTGGGCCCACCCGGCTGGGCCGAACTCCGTCCGCTACCGTGGACGTTGCTGCGGGTGCTGCCGGCGATCGAGGCAGCCGCAGGAGAGCGGGGAACGGTGCGAGAGGACTGGCGTGTCGCACGGGGGCTCTGCCTGCGTAGTGCGGCACTGCCCAGCGAGGTGGACGCCTCCATCAGGATCGAGGTGGAGGTACTCTGACCGGCCGGGGCGTCCTGTGCCGGATGCATGACGTGGCGGGGCCGCGCGGGCAGCAGCTCGGGGTCAATCGGGACAAGAGAGTTCGCCGTCGCGGCGTCGACAAACCACAACGTCAGGTCAAAGAGAGCCTCAAAGTCCGCGTCGGAGAAGCGTTTCGGGGCCAACGTGTGGTCGCCGGTCGTCTTTTGGCCTTCCTCTGTCTGTCTGCCGGCACTGTCGGCTGTGCCACCCGTCTTTGGCGACCCACTCTCCGCCCCTGCGTCTCCGGATTTGTCCTCACCCTCGCCGCTGTAGGGGCTGCCGGTCTCCGACGAATCGTCTTCGTCGTCCCGTGGGGAGCGCTGCGCCTCGAACTGCGGTGAGCCTGGCGAAGGTGCCACGTTCATTCCTGGCACAATGAGGGTACTGCGCCGCTTAAGGGCCTTGACGCCAATGAAGCGCACCGCCGTCTCGGCGTCAAGGACGAGGTCGGTCAGAAAGCTGAGAACGTGCATTGCCATCGTGAGAGTTGTACGCGAGGAACTTTGCTCGAACGCGAGGAGGATGTCCTCGGTTGTTTGCTGGATCGCGAAGAGCGGGCACAGCTGGCGCTGCCCCTCTACCGCCTTTCTGATGCTGCCAATATGTGTCAGAAGGTGGCGCGCCCCCTCCAACAGTACAGTTTCTCCGACTCCACCGCTTGATAGACAGCGACCCGCCTGGTGGATGTGACACATGGAGCCGATGTTCTGCAACATCACATACAGGGCTGAGATGTGGGCGTAGTTGTAGCTAGCGTCGTGAACGAGAAAGAAGCTGAATGGGGTGCACTCCCACGTCTTGCGGTGCTGGTATGCCTCCTTCCACGTTGCAAACTGAGAGAAGAGGGGGAAGCCAACAGTGTCTGCGGCTGCGCCTGGCATGTCCCGCAACTGTGCGCGCCGACTGGCGTTGAACTGATCACGCAACCTGCGAAGGATTGCTGGCGGGCTAATAACGGCGAAGAAGGGCTGAAAGCTTTCGTAGATCTGATGCTGCGCTGCGTCCGCGCTGAGCACAGTCGTCGGGTCAATGGGCTCCTCCAGCCCCGCCGGCACGCGCGGAGTGAGGCACTGATCGTTCTCATCGATGTGGAAGCCAACAACCGCCTGAGACCGCCGCGGGCCCTGCAGCCCGGTGATGTTCGGTAGCCCAGATGTAGAGCCCACCCCCGAAACGTTTGCTGCATCCGTCTGCGAGAGGGGCGATTTGGCCGCTGCGAGACCAACTCGACTGTGGGGGTTCGCGATCACCTCAAGCAGACGGCGTCGCACGTGGGCTGCTGAGCGGCCCTTCTCACTTGCCTCCCGCTCCAGCCACGCCATAGCCCGGTTGTCCATCAGCATCGTCCACGTCTCGCGGTGAAGGTTGAAGATCTCGTCTGGGATGTTGTGGGGGTTGACTTGCTGCCTGTAGAGGTTCAACGGCATGCCTGGCAACGACCCGCCCTGCGGCCACCCCCCGCTTCCTCCAATCCCACCACCCATCTCCGCGCCCATCGTAGAGGGGCCCATAGCCGCACCTGAGCCCTTATACCGGTGTGTCAAAAAGTTGAAGAAGGCACCATTGAGGAGCGCCTCCTCGCCCGACCCACCGAGCAGCACCTCCAGTGGGCTATCGTGCTGCCGCTTCTTCACGTCTCGCCCACCATTCGCGGCGCCGGTCCCGTCGCGGCCCGCAATGACCTCTGACGAGGACAGCTGGGACGTGCCGAGCCCGTCACCAGACCCTGTGACACCACCGGCGGGGGTCGCATCGCAAAAGTTGTCGGCGACGTCAAAGAAGCTCTCCTCGCGCGATAGCGCCTGCGAGTGGGCCGTTTTCACTGTCGTGTAGTCGTCGATGCCGTCGCTTGTCATGTCACCAAGAAGCCCAGGAATATCCTTGCGCTTGGGAAACTCCGTCGTGGTCGTGCTTGGGTTTCGGCGCGGCGGGGGTGGGTACGTGCACGGGCCGTACTGCTTGAGGTAGAGGTTCCGCCATTGAAAGTCGTTCTTGAGCGGGGTCGCAAAAAGGCGTGCTGCCCCGTCCTCATGACCGTCAGCACCTCCCCGCTTGCGAGACCCACCAGACGCTGACATTGACTATTTGTGCCAAAGAACGCGATTCAAATGTGCCACGGGGGGGGGGGGGGATCTAAGTCTTTATAATAGTGTCAGGCGGAAGTGTCGTCAACACAGACTCGGGAGATTCCTTCTACTCGTAGAAGAGTTGCGGTCGCGATGCGAATCCGCAAGGGAGTGAACCGGTTTTGTTACCCTCTCAAACTAAAGAAGAGGGAAATACCAGCTACAATGCTTCAATAAGGCGAGCGACATCGTAAATAAAACGTTAAGGAAATAAAAGAAAGCGACTTCTGTGTATGTG
>AUXJ01005768.1:0-11378 GCA_000482205.1 Herpetomonas muscarum
AGGGGGCGTGCAGTGCCTACTCAGCGGGGGGGGGGGGGAGTGTTGCCCTTGCCGTAAAGAATGCATTGAGAAGGGAAGTGAAGACCGAATTAAAAATACAAAAGATAAAGTAGGGTGTGGGGAGAAGAAGGAGTAGAGGTAGATGTGTATGTGTGTGAGAGGAACGATATGAACATTGGGTGTGGACATGGGTGTGGTGACTGATAGGGAGGAGACCCGGAAGGGGGAAGGGAAATATATAGCTTCTTTCACCAACAGAGCTCAGAAGCGCACACAGATCGCTTACTGTTGGTAGGTTTGCGCGCGGTGCGGCGTCGAGAAGAGCCCACACACACACACATATATCACAGCCGTTAGATTTGTCTTCTCTCCTGTCATTGCATTGTTGTTGTTATTGTGTTGCCGTGTCATAGGGGGGATTGTGTGTATTGTGTGTGTGTTTGTGTAAGACAAATAAATACGCGTGGAAATTTGAAAGAAGTAGAGAGAGAGGAAGGGGGAGAGATGGGGAGAGAGAGAGAGAGAGAGATACGCAGAAGAAGAAGAAGATAAGTAAAGAGAGGCAGCTCCGTAGAGAGAGATACAATGAATATGAAAAAGGAATACCTGCGGGTACTGTCTTTCTTTTTAATTATAATAATAATAATGATAGTGTGTGTTCTCTCTCTCACTACCCATTGCACTACGGTGTTGGTATATAGATATAATGCAATCCCTCTCCCCCCCCTTTTTTTGTTGTTGTCACGATTATTCACAACTCCCAATATGAGTGTATGTGTCGTTCTGCTTTCTTTATTTATTTTTTTTGCGTTTTGATTCGCACACGCACAGAGAGAGAGAAAAAAAAGGCCCTACAGTGTCCGACCATCTACGTAGTAGACCCCATCGGCGCTCGTGCTGCTGCCGGAAAACGAGGGCTTCTCCTCGACGTACGTACACGCTTTCCCCCCGCTGGGACCCACAGCAGAAGAGGCCCCCTCCCTGCCGTTGGGACTCTTGTTGTCGTTGCCGGTGCCGGGGGCTCCCTCGGGCTGTCGCTGGATGCACTCCCGCAGCCGCGCGGCACCCTCCGCGTGGGTTAGGGCGAGGGCGGGGGTCCTGCCGCTGCTGCTCCTTCGGCTGCCGTTACTGCTGCTCCTCCTGCGGTCGTCCTGTCTCCCTCCGTCCGCCTTCAGCAGCGGCACGTACCCTGCCGCCAGCTCCAAAACAGCCACGACCGACGACGCGGCCGCGCTGGAGCTGTCCGCCTGCGACCGTCGCCGCCCCCCGCCGTTGCTGGACTTTGGCGACGTGGCGGGGGAGGAGGCGGTGGTGGTGGGGGGCGCGGGGGGGAAGAGGCGGCGGCCCTCCTTGTCCGTCACGCTGCGGAGAAGGGCGTACAGCAGCGCCGGCCGCCCCTGCAGCAGGAACTCCACCCCCTCCACCAGCCGCGTCGGTGACTCCGCGGGGCGGCTGGCGGCCGGGGCAGACGTGGACGGAGAGGAAGTAGCGGTCGCCGTCTTCGTCGTCGCCGTCGTCGTCGCCGTGGCGCGGGTGGCGGGGCCGGCGGCCAGCAGCGTCCCTGCCGGCTCCGGAACACTGACCCGGCATGGGCGGCACAGGGCGGCAATCTGGCTGTGGCTCGACAGCTGCTGCAGCACCGCCTGCACGTCGACGGTGTTCACCGCAGCGTACAGCAGCGTTAGGATGTACGTCACGCAGCGCTGGGAGGCGGCGGTGACAGCAGATTCTTGCCCCTCCACCGACGACGACGACGCCGCGGACTTTCCGACGGGGCTCGGCTCAATCGCGTCGACGGTGCGCCGTGCGAGGTCGTCGAGAATGGCCGCGTTCGACTGCCAAAGTGCCTCCCCGGAGCGCAGCCACGGGAGGCGGCGGTGCCCGTCCAGCTGCGTGTCCCACAGCGGCGGCACGTGATCCGCTCTCCGATAGCCCACAGCAGCAGCAGCAGCAGCAGTGGGTGGTGGTGGTGGTGGTGGTGCCTTGTCTTTCCCATCTCCGCTGGCGCGCCGCGTCGCCCCCGTGGGCTGCCACGAGCCACCGCGCAGCGCCGCCACGGGGGCAACCTTCTCCACCGCCACCGCCGCCGTGCTGTGCACCACAGGGGGCGGGGGGGCCAGCGAATCCCTGTACCCCGACGGGCGCCGCGGCTGCGGCGGCGTCTCGCCCGGCGTCGACGGCGACGGGAACAACCGCTGACCTCCCGTCGTCCGCAGCGGCGGCGTCGCCGATGAGGACGCTGGTGGCGCGGAGCTGCGGCGATGTTGCTGCTCTTGTAGGCTCACGCCCCTCCTTGACGGCTGCGGCATGGAGGAGGCGGATGCTGCTGCTGCTGCTGCTGCGATGGTGGTGGTGGTGGCCGCAGGGGGCGGAGATGGTGTGGGGACGTCGCCGCGGCCCCCCCACCCAGCCGCCTGGTCAGCGCTCAGCATATGCACGAGGCCGCCGGACCGGACGTAGGGCGAGAGGGGCTGGAACAGGGGGAGCTTCCGCAGCTCGCTGCCCTGGCCGTCGGGGCTCCTGAACTCATCGTAGAGGGCCATCTTTCGAATGAACTCCGCCCTCTTTTGACTCTCCTTACTGCCTCTCTTCCGTGCCGCCCCCTCCTCCTTCTCCTCTTCTTCTTCCCCCACCCCCTCCCCCTCCTCTCCACAGGCGATCATGTGGCAGAAGGGCATCACGTCCTGTGCGGTGCTGTGGTGCGTCCCTGTGAAGGCGACGAGCTGCCCCGTGGGGCCGTACCGAACGGTCAGCGTGAAGGGCGGCGGGAAGAGGCCCCCGCCCCCGTCATCGACGCCGTGCTGCTGCTCCTGCGAGGCAGGCGCCCCTCCACCACCAGCTGCTGTGGAGTGGGGAGGGGTGGTGCGGCTTCCCCACACCTCCCTCCCGTCCAGGTGCGGGATGCCTGTGGCACGATGCTGCTGCTGCTGCTGCTGCTGCTCGCCGGCGTCGCCCCCGCCCTCGCGCGGCGTGGAGGGGACGAAGGCGGACATCGGTATATGCACCGTAGCGACGGAGGACACCGCCGACGGGAGCACTTCGACCCGTGAGGAGAGGCGGGTGTCATTCTCGGAGCTGCCGCCGCGGAGGGGGACGAACAGCGGCTGCCCCTCGCCGGCCCGGCGCCCTGGCTGCGGCTGCGGCTGCGGTAGCGGTGGCATCGCGCTGCTGTGCTGGGGGAGGACAAAGTCTCCGCCCGCGACGCTGCTCACCACCACCGCCCCCGCCCTGGTGCTGTGTGGAGACGGCGCTGCGATACCCCGCCGGTTCAACGGCGACGACGACCGGATGATGCGCCACCGCACCAGCATCTTTGGCGCCACAACACCAAGACCCCTCGCCCCACCACCCCCAACGTCGCCGTAGACGGGTGTGAGGGTTAGCCACGCGCTGCGCACCGCCCCGGCGTCGCTGCTGCCGTCCTCCGACTGCAGCGTCAACACCGCCGTCGCGACCAACGACGGGGACGACGCCGTCGACGATGGCGATGAAGGCGCAGTGGACAGCCGCAGCAGCCGGAACTCCAGCAACTCCGTGGGATTCTGGAGGGAGAAGAGGAAGCTGTCCTGCGCGAAGCCACCGCCCGCACCGCCAGCACCACCGCTACCGGAGCTGGGCCGCGTCGTGTGGGTTTCCTCGGTGCCCATGCTCTTCAGCTGCACGGCGTATTGGCCGTCGAGGGCGAGGTCGGCCGTGTCGCTGATCTGAACCTGCACGGCATAGCCGAGGCCCTGCTGCTGCCGCTGCAGGCGGACGCGGGCGTCGTAGGTGCTGACGGTATACAGCGCCGCGCGGAGATTCAAAAAGCCAAGACCACCCGCCCACCCTCCCCCTCCGGGTGTTGTTGATGATGCTGCTGCTGCTGCTGCGCCGGTGCTGTTGTTCTGATTTGCCCTCAAAATGTCGCGGCCGCGGTAGCGCGGATCTCTCCTGGGGCGGAGGCCGAGCATCATCGGCAGCGGCTCCTGTGCGGCGGGGGAGATGTCAAGCGCGGCGGTGGGAAGGCACGCCTCGCCAAGAAAGAAGAGCGCGCCCGTATCACTGGCACTGTCAAGCCCTCCCTCCACCGCTTCTGTCACTGTCGCTGTCGGCGTCCCTTCCGTAGTGGCAGTGCTGCCACCGTTGCTGCTGCTGTTGCTGGTGGGGAGACGGACGTAGAGGGAAATCCTCACCTGCGCCAGACGCGACGACAGCCGCAGGGGGATCGGCGTCGCGGCAGCGGAGGATGTTGGGCTGAAGTACACCGTCGGCACGCCGCTCACCCCGCCGCCGCCGCCGCCACGGCGCAGCAGCAGCCGCCCAATGACAAGAGGGGGGTGGGAGGGGGCACGTCCTGCGGCAACCGCTGCTGCAGCAGCAGCGGTTGCCCCCGCCATCGCCCCCGCTGCGGTGGTGGTCTCTGACGGTGTCAGCCACACATACCTCGGGTTGCTGCTGTTGTTGCTGTTGTTGTTGCTGTTACTGCCACTGTTGTTGTTGATGATGTTTGTGGGTGTGGAGGTTGTGGGCGTCGTCATCATCGTCGGGGCTTTGCCTGTGGTGGTGGTGAATAGGGCGTTATCGGCCAACACAGGAGCCGTCGCGCCGTCGGCCGTCACCACAGCAAGAACGTCCCAGCCGCCGCCCTCTCCCTCCCCCTCAGACGACGACGACAACGACGACGCGGCGAGGGCGGGCAGCCACTCGGGCGGCAGCGCGACTCCGCTGGCCTCCTGCAGTGCAATGCTCACGACATGCGGTACAAAGTCGGACGGGTCCACGCCGTCCCCCTCCGCCCCATCCGACACGCCATCGTCAGCGCCCCCGTCGCGGAAGTCCGCCTCGACGTCGCGCTCCATTGTCCACTCCAGCGCCAAGAAGCCCGCGGCCGCTGTCGCCCCCCTCCCCTCCGTCGCGTAAAGCCCGCCACGGACAGCAGCACTGTCGCTTTCCATATCATTGCAGGCGCCGCGCTGTGGGCCCGCAGCGGATGCCAGCGTCAGCGGCAGACGCAGCAGCTGCGGTTGCGTTGCGTACGTTGTAGGGATGCGGCCACCACCACCACCACCGTTGCTGTTGATGTTGTTGCTGCTGCCTGCGACACCTGTCGGTGCGGTTCGCGAGACGAGGGCGCGCTCGATGAGCTCCCGCACCGTCAGCGACGCCTCGCCGATGACGGAGTCGAAGCCCTCCGCCTCCGCGTTGAGGACGGTGAAAGTCAGCTCGTCCGCTGGGCTGTAGCATGTGAGGGGGGGCAGCTCCATGAACCACAGCGGGTGCGTCCCCGCCGACGACGGGGCGACGGCGCTGCGGAACTGCCGCTGCCGCCGGCGCTCCTTCATGGCTTCCTCCGCCCCTCCCCCGCGCGCCGGGGGCCGCTGCTCCACGCTGACGACGACATAGGGCTGAATCGCGCAGCCCACCCCACCAACACCACCACCAGCGCCGTCGCCCATCGGACCCAGCAGGTACGGTGGTGGGAGACGCAGCTCCGACCCGCCGAGGATCGTCACACACAGCCGGGCCGAGTTGGCGCCGCGATGCTGGGAGAAGAGCTCGGCGAACAGGGACCGGCGCGGGGCCATCGACGTGAGCACCGCCAACTCCCCCACGCACGGTGCGGACACCGCCACGACGCCCCCATGATCAAATGCTGCTGCCGCTGTGGCATCGTCGCCGTCGTCGTCGCCGTCGTCGACGACGCCGCCTGCTCGGTAGAAGACAGGGACGACGTGTGTCGTGGTCTGTCCCATCGCCGGCCCATCACCGCCACCGTCGCCACCGGCGCATTGCTGGCCCGACAGCCCTGGGGTGGGCACGGAGAGCGTGCCGGCGCCGAACAGCCGGCGCGTGTTGGCGTCGCGGACCTCGAACGTGAGGAGCTGATACGGCTGCGCAGACAGCGCGCGGGGAACGGTGAAGGTCGTCGTGAAGTCCCACACCACAACACCAGAGCCACCACCACCACCACCACCGGCTGTACGGCGGTGGGTGTTGCTGATGCTGCTGTTCTCCTCGCCTCCCACAGTCACCGCCACAACCCCAGGCTGCTGCTGCTGATGGACGCGGACGAGGGGGAGGTTGATGCTGTAATTGTCGCGGGTCTCCTCCTCATAGCGCAGGACGAGGTACGGCGCCATTGTCAACGACCCACGGCTGTAGGCGTGCGACTGCGGCGGGCACACCAAATTCATCGCGGAGAGAACCGACACTCGCAGGGTGAGCGGCGTCCCCCCAGCACCACCAGTAGATGTGCTCCTCCCCCGCTGCTCCATCCTGTAAGGAGACAGGGTGTCCTTGTTAGCGCCGCTGTGCCGGCTCCGCCCGCAGGATGCGGTCCCGCCATCACCAGACAGCGACAGAGGGCCATTTGGCGACCGGGCGCGTGACGGCGCCGCTGCGGCTGTGGGGGTGGGGGGCTGTCCATTTGCAGCGGCACTGCCGTGCCCCCCGTGCGGTGGGATGGGGGAGGGGAGGCCGTTGGGGGGGGTATGGATACGCCGGTGAGCTCTTGACGTGATGGTGCTGCGCCTGCGACGGCGTATTCCCCGGCTGGTGATGATGCCGATGGAGAGAGGGGCGGTTGTGGTGGTGGGGATGCGCCGCCTGCTGTGGGTTGTGGTGGTGGTGATGGAGTGGAGCCGGCGGCTTCGCGCCCGGTGGCAGTGTGTGGTTGTTTCTGCCCAGCAGCCCACCAACAGGGGTGGAGGAGGAGTCGCCGCCGTCGACCGCTGCCCCGACCACATTCTGCGGCTGCTGTTGCTCCCCGTCAAAGCCGTCAAGGGAGGAGAAGTCATTGTCCCTCTTTCCGCCCCCACCGGCCCCGCCGTGACCCATCGTCTTCTTCTCCGCCTCGCTCACCTGCGCGTTGGCCTGGGCGATGGTCGGGAGGCGCTGGCCAAAGTAGCTCTGGGAGGACTGCATCTGCTGTAGCACCAGCGCCTGCTGCACCTCGGCGGAGATGTTCCAGCGGAGGTCGAGCGTGACGGGGCCATCACCCTGCGACGACGCCGGCGCGCCAGCCACCGACGCCCCCTTCAGCTTCCGCTCATACAACGTGAAGGAGTCTTTCCCGACAAAGGGCAGCTGCCCATAGTCAAAGGAGCAGCGGCCGCAGCAGTGCAGCCGCGTGCCGGCCGTGTCAACCTCGTACACGTCGAAGCGCAGCGGGGCGAGAATGCTGCCAATGCTCTCGACCTTGTACACGCAGACAGGCAGTCGCACGATGCCGTCGACGGCGCGGGCAGGCGGGCTCGTCGCGAACAGCTCCTCCTCATCTGCGGCGTGCTCCGCGACGACGACGGGGACAGACGCACTACCATTACCTCTGACGGCGGTGTTGTTGTTGTTGTTGTTGTTGTTGTTGGCGAGCGGGCGACAGCGCCGTGACGCGGCAACAATGTACTGACGCACCACCTGCGCCCCGCCGGCGGTTCGGCCGCTGCTGCGGGTGGCAAGTTCAATCGCGACAGGGCTGACGACGAGCCCACCCGGGGGGGCATTGGGCAGCGTCGCTGAAGTAGCGGCAGCAGCAGCGGCAGCCGCAGTCGACGCGTCGTCATCCATTGTGTCTTCCAGCCCGCCGCCAAGGGAGGCGCTGGGCGCCGGGGAGGCGACGAGGCCGCCCTGGAACACATCGCCGCACGCGGGGGACTTTGCCGGCAGCGCAGCAATCGTCCCAGGCACACCACCACCACCACCGCTGCCGATGATAAGCTGCTGTGGTTGCTGTGGTTGCTGTGGTGGGAGGAGCATCAGCGACGCTGCAGCAGCAGCGGCAGACACACCTGGCGTGAAGGTGCGGGCCTTGTGCTGGTAGGCCTCCAGGTCGAAGCCCTCCCGCGGCGCCAGGCGCACCACCAGCCACCCACACGGCCCAGACTGTGGCAGCGAGGCTGCCGCGCCGGTGGGGTGGTGGGGGTGGAGGTGGGGGTGCTGCGGCGGGGAAGAGACGAGGCCATCACCACCAATAGCTGCGGTCGCGGCCCCCCGCTGGCCGCTGTCGCGGCGCTCCAGCGTCGCCTCCAGCAGCGACAGATTGCCGGCCTCGTCGTCGTTGATGGTCATTGCAAAGTCCGTGGGACCCCGCGCCGTTTCCGCCATAACGTCGACGACGCCCCGCCTCTCCATTGCCGTGTTTGCGGTGGTGTGGGTGTTGATTGAGAGGCTGTTCTTCGTGGCCTCGCCCGGGGACAGCGCGTGGTCGGTGCCGCTGAGCAGACCCGCGCTGCTGCTGCTGATGCCGCTGGTGGAGGTGGGGCGGAACGCGCCACCCCCTCCCCCTCCCCCCGCGGCGCCCGCGGAGGCGATCTGGTCGATGCGGTAGCATGGGACGATGGCCTCGTAGACGGTGCCGATGCCGCTCTCCTCTGTGCGCTTTTGGATGCGCAGCGGCCCCCGCGCGACGCACAGCGGCACGCACGGCGCCTTTGAGAGCGGCCCGTGACTCGGGACGTCGAAGCTGTCCTCCCCATCCGCGGCAGCGACACCCTCCGGCAGCGCCGAGAGCCCGACAACCGCCTCCATCCGCAGCAGATCGCCCTCCTCCAGCGCCGCGCTGATCGAGTCCCAGTGGAAGGCGGCGGTGCGGGCCATCTCCATTGCGTGGGGGTGGGGCTGCGACGCGGGGCGCCGCTCCCCCTCCACCTGCCGCACCACCTGCGCGGCGAACGCCCTGCGGAAGGCCATCATATCGCGGAAAGTCCGCCGCTGCGTTGGGTCGGCGGCGCGCCGACGCGGGCACCGCGACAGGCCACTCCGGCGCCACTCCTTCCGCTGCAGCACCGGCGTCCCACCTGCCGCTGTCGCTGTTGCTGCTGCCGATGTGGTGGCAGAGGTGGTGGAGAGGAGCTGCAGCGACAGAAAGGTCCTGTCGACTGTGAGGAGGCGCCCTAGCGCGCCGGCGCCGCGGATGAGGCCCTCCACCGCGTTAGCGTCGCGCTGCCGCTCCGCCTCCTTGGCGCGGTTCGCCCTGTCCTTCTCCCGGCGGCGCCGCCACCACTCCCGTTTCGCCGCCGCGTCCAGCTGCTCCAGCTTCGCCAGCCGCTCGCGGCGGCGCGACAGCGTCCGCTCGAGGTGCTCTCGCCGCTCCGCCTTGTACGCCTCGAGCTTCTCCGGGGCAAAAATAGGATCGAGCGGGTAGAAGGTGGCCTCCGTGATGCTGCAGCAGGGACGGACCCCCTCCGCACCACCACCACCACCAGAGGAGGCCGCCGCGGAGGACGCGGACGGCGGCGACAAAAGCTCCTCCACCGCCCTACGCTGCGCCGCAATATAGTCCTCCAGCGACACCTCCGCCCTGTCGTCGTCCAACTCGCCCATGGAGGCGGCGTCAGGGCCCAGCCCCGCGTCGTCATCCTCCACAAAGTCCAGCGTGAAGAGGAGGCTGCCGAGGGTGCCGTGGGTGCGGAGCAGCGGCTCGTCGCCGGGGCCGCGGATGCCGAGCCGCACCGTCGTGTTCTTCCGCAGCATCGCCTCGTCGAGCCGCACGCGGGCGTAGCCGAGGAACACATCCTTCGACGACGGGCGCACGGACTTCTCGGCGAAATAGTCACCGGGGACTTTGCCCTGTGCGCCCCTGCGCGGACCGGTGCCGCCATTCACCCTCACCTGCCCCGAGTTAGAGTTGGCGGTCGCACCATCCCCACCACCATCACGATTATCATCATCGTCGACGTCATCGTCATCGTCGCTGCTGCTCTCGAGGAGCTTCGCGATGGTCTCCGTCTTCTCCACATGCGCGCGGCGCTGCTCGTCGACGAGCCGACGCGGCCGCCCCCGCACGACAAACTCCGCATCCGGCATCGCGGTGCTGCTGCCGTTCCAGTAGAATTGGATGCGGTGGCCAGCGCCCTGGACGTGGGCCCACGTCGGGTCCGGGAACTGCGGCACGTACCGCAGCGCTTCGCCAGCAGCGGTGGTAGGGGGGGAGGAGGAGGAGGACGGGCCACCACCACCGCCACTGCCAGGAGGTGCCAGCTCTGCAATGTCTAATGAGCCAGGACGGGGGGACGTGTTCTTGCTGGCGCTGATGAAGGGGATATTGGGCAGGTGGATAGAGCCGTGATGGTGATGGTGGTGAGCGTTGCCACCACCACCAGCAGCAGCAGCAACACTGGTGGAGGGAGGCGTTGAGAGGGCACCCGCAGCAGCAGCAGCAGTTGCAGCAGTTGCAGCAGTTGCAGCACCGCCCACAAGCGCGTCGTCCGCGAGCCTCGACGCGAGTGGGGTGGTGAAGCTGCGGCCCCCGACACGGACGGTGACATATGTGTACAGATTCGGCCCGCCGGCGACAATGTTGCTCCCCGAGAGCTGCGTCACGCCAACGACATAGTCCTTTTTGCTGCCGCCACTGCCGTTACGCCGGCGCCCAGCGGCATCGCCGTTTGCCGCCATTTATATATATATGGAAGAAAGAGAAGAAAAGAGAGAAAGAGAAGAGGGGGGGATAACTTCGTATATCTAGATATATATATATATATGTGAGTGTATATAAAGATATATATATATATTATATTATATTATATATACGAAGGGGTAGATTTAGCTGCAGGTGCAAATGTGTGTGTATATATGAGTAGGGGTGAGAGGTGTGTCTCCGTTTCCTCCGATCGTCCTTATTGTTTTTCAGCGAAATATCGTGGTGCGTGTGATTTTGTGGATTTATTCTTGCCCCTTCCTTTTTTTTCTCACACCACAACGAAACCAGTGTCTGTGTGTATTTGTGTGGACGTTCTCAATATAAAAAAAAGGAGGGGAGGGGAGGGGAGGGGGGAAAAATGGGAGACAGCTTCGTCAAGAAAAGGTGCGGAATCCTCCAAACAAGCGGCACGACTATTTATAAATTATTTATGCAGACGCAGAGAGAGATGGGGGTTGGGCGAGTGGTGGTAAAAGTGGTGGTGGTGGTGAGGTGAAGTATGTACAGCAGGGGGGAGAGAGTGGGGGGGGGAGATAATATCAACCGGCCCAAATTTGGAGGAATAACAGGATGAAAAAAGAGATAAAAACAATAACAAGGAAAAAAGGAACAACGCGGAGAAGAGCAATTGGGTAAGGAAACTGCAGATCGTCAAAAAAATATCCAGTTTTTCTTTCTGACGGAAGATGCGAGTGTATTTGGGTGTATTTAGGTGTATTTGTGTGCGGGTGCCTGAGAACGGATGTGTAAGAAGGCAGGATGAAAGAGAGTTTCTTCCTTTTTTTTATTATATCTCCCTTCCTAAACCCTTCTCAATGTGAAGCAAAAAAAAAGGAGGGAAACAGAAAAATCGAAGGAATCTGGCCACGAAGTGTGATGTGTGTGTATGTGATGTGTGTGTGTGTGTGTATGTAGGGTCTCCTGTGATATATGCAATATATATATATATATATATATATATATATATATGAGAGTAGTA
>AUXJ01005805.1:0-25117 GCA_000482205.1 Herpetomonas muscarum
AAAAGGGGGGGGGGAAGGAAGATTAACGCTCGGTAATGACCTCACGCTTCGATAAATAATAATATAGTATTTCACAATATAAAAAGGGTTGCAGATGGGCAT
Organism: Herpetomonas muscarum; assembly: GCA_000482205.1. Classification (NCBI taxonomy): domain Eukaryota; phylum Euglenozoa; class Kinetoplastea; order Trypanosomatida; family Trypanosomatidae; genus Herpetomonas; species Herpetomonas muscarum. The sequence goes on from AUXJ01005805.1 coordinate 103, forward strand.
TTAGTCGCGGCGCAACCGGTGTGCTTGTTATTGTGTTTTTTTTGACTATCTGTGCTGTCGTGGCGAACTGTAGGGGATCCGCAACACACAGTATAACCGCGGTACGGCGGTGCAATCTGTCGAGTCCATCTGTGAAATTTTCGTCTTAGTAAATCATAGGGAGTGGGAGGGGGGGGATGGATTGTGTGCGTCTGCCGCTGTAAGCTGAGCCTAAAACATGCCGTAATTGCTCAGTTTGTACTGACTAAGCAGCTGGGCGGCGTCGTCAAGCTCGTCGAGCTTAATGGTCCTCCCGCGAGTATGTCGCTCGAGCACCGCCGCCACGTCCTCGAGGAAGCTGGAGGACACCCTGACCGACGCGGAGTGGTTGAGGAACGAGCTAACGCGGCCACGCTCGCTCACCTCAAGCGCGTCGATGGATTCCTCGCCTAGCTCGATTACAATGGGCACCTCGTTCAGAGACAGTCCCTGCTCGCCGAACATCTCACCCCGCCGCCGCGCCAGGTCCATCTTCAGCTCGTCCAGGTGCACGGTAGGGATCGACTCGGTGCTGGACGCCATCTTGTACAGGGACGCCGATCGTGTCGACGCGGGCGTGGCCCGTTCGCTTTTTTCGTGGCTGGTCGCGGCCGTTGCCTTCTTGATCACCTTCCGCTCCCGCGCCTTTGACGCCGGAAGAGAAGGGGCCTTCGACACAGAAGTCCTGGGTGGGCGCTTCGGCAGCTTCCTATCGACAGCGCTTGCCTCCGGGCGCGGGGTGGACGAGTTGGTAGGGATGGCACTCGTCTGTGGGCTGTGTCGCCGCGGCGTTGCAACCACCCTTGTCGTCGTCCCCGTCGTCGTCCCCGTCGTCGTCTCCGTCTTGAGCAGCGCACCCATCGTCTGGTTTAGCAGCTCCGTGTACTTGGCGCGGTCCTTTTCGTTGCTGACGTACTTTTTCACGTCGCCAGAGGTCTTGTTGGCAGCAGAGGTCTGCGTGGTCGCTATGTCATCGGCAGCTGGGCTGGCGGGTGGCTGGCCCTTTGAGTCCTTGGGCTGCGGGCTGGGCACAGGTGGCCAACGCTTCTTGTACGTTAGCTCGGGGCCATAGTACTGCTGCACCAGCCGGCTGCGCGACGGCTTCTGCGAGGGGTGCGACGGGTGGCTGCGCGGCACATTGAGGTGGACATCGATAAGCTCCTGGGCGGTGGGCCGGTTGCGGGGGTCCTTACTCAGCATCGAACGCACAATCTCCTCGAAGGTCATTTCGAGACCGGTCGCGAAGGGTGCCACGTCCTGGGTCAGAATCTTCGAGATGAGGCTGAAAAGGTTGTCGGCCTCAAAGGGGCGACGGAGTGTGCACATTTCGTAGAAGACGATGCCCAAGCTCCACACATCACTGCGCTCATCGTACGCCTCATTCTCACACACCTCTGGGGCAAAGTAGAGCGGCGTGCCGATCATGCTCTCCGCCATCGCGTTCGCGTTGGTCAGAATCGTGCAGACGCCAAAGTCACCCAGCTTGAGGTGGTTCTTCGCTGTCACGAAGATGTTGCTCGTTTTGAGGTCGCGGTGGAGAATACGTTTAGAGTGGATGTGCGCCAGGGCGCACAGCAGCTCCGCCATCCATTCGATAAGCACTGCCTCCGGAAATGGCGTGCCTTCGTGACGCTGGCGCTCAATCAGCTGCTCCAGCGTCCCACCGTCGCAGCACTCCATCACAATGTCGACGGAACTGTCGCTACTGAAACTTTCGTGGAACTTGACAACGTTCGGGTGGTCCACGCCGTCCATCACCAGAATCTCCTGCTTGGCCCGCAGCTTCTCCTCATCGGTCATGTTCTCCAGGGGCATCTGCTTCAGCACGTAATGCCGTTTGTTTTCCCGGCAAATGACCTTGAACACATCCGCTGTTGCACCCGACCCGAGATGCTTCAATACATGATAGTCCGCCAGGTTCTCCGGCGACGTATCGAGGAGCTCTAGTGTGTCTGACATGGTCGCTGCCTAGCCAACTATGTCTTTCGCTCAGTACACAAACAACAGTGTGGATGTTATTGATTTTTTTTTAAGGATGAGGACCGACCCAGGAGCGAGCACAAGTGTGTATGAATATATTCAAGCGCTGAGATATATAAATGAATATTATATATATATATATATATATTGTATATATAGATAAATACGTGTGTGTACTGATGACCACTCACTGGAATAGTGAAAAAAGGGAGGAAAATTACAAAAGGTAAAGATTCAGAGAGTGAAAGCAAGTGTCTGTAGGCCCCTGGAAGCAGCCTGAAAAGACCTGCGCCGCCGACGAATATGTAGAGGTGATTGGCGCAATGTGTGAGAGAGAAACAGAACAGTTCGGTTAGCCTTCTGCTGTCGCACTCGTTTATTTGCGTTTTAGTGTGTGTGTGTGTGTGTGTGGCTTATTTGTTGCTACGAAAGGAAAAAGGAAAGACAAACAAGGATGGTACAACTACGGCGCGAAATCAACAGCACTGAAGGAACTGGCTGTGAGCGACCACGGTCCTATGGCGCGCCGTCGCAAGGGGAGGAGCAACATGGAGCGCGTGAAACGTAGCAGTTGTGCAAAGGAACAAATAGGGGGATAGGAACAGGGAGGGTGGCTTTAAAACACAACGTGAAATGCATGTGTGTGTCTGTGTGGCGGGGACCAGCTCAAGAAGGAAATCATGCCTGCGCCACGTGAGCTGCAAACGAAACAAATAGCTACGGCCGAGCTTACCGCTATACATGGCATCCAATCAGTCTTTAATACGTGAATAAATATATATATATATATATATATATTAGATGTGTGCGTGGCAGAGAATTAGGAAAGGAGGGGAAGTGAAAAAACTCCTCACCTCACCTCGACGAGCCTTATTAAGGGAGTTGCCTCCGTGTTTCCCTGGCGTACATGGGGCGGAACTCCTCTGGAATATGGCGACCAAATTCCAGTGCCACGTCTCGAACGTCCGCTGGGGCGGCCTCCGTGAAGATGCCCAGCAGCTCCACTACGACAGCCGTGAACTGCTGACGCAGCTCCGCGGCCTGGTCAGCGCCGCCGCGGAGGTGCCCCCGCAAACGGGCGACACTCTTGAGGCAGTCGCGAAACTTGCTGTACGCCGCCTCAGGGACACGGCCCCGCAAGAAGGCGCAGAACTCCTTGGAGGAGGACCCCATGGCCAGCGCTGTAGGTGACGCAGCCGCGTCGCTGCACCCGCCCCCCGCGGCCGTCGTCTGGGAGACGGGGCGGATGGGGGCGATCACCTGCTTCTGCATCTGCAAGGCGGGGAGCTGCTCTGGCGGGGACGCTGCGACGGCGAGTTGGCCAACCGCCACAGGCGACACCGAGAGCTCTGCACCGGGACGGCTAGTGGGCCGCTCCCCCGCCTCTTCGGCGCGGCGGCGGTGCTGCGCCCGCGCCTCCTCACTCGCCTCCCGCTGGCGGCGGAGTGCGTACTGTCGCGCGAGCTCCGCGGAGGATGGCACGGCAGTCGTTCCCGCACCAGCGGCTGCGGTGGCAACCGCCCCGGTCGAACTGTCGTGGCCGCTGGTGCCGAGCAGCGTTGCGGGCGCGCCGCGCCCACTCACCTCTTGGCTGAATGTCCTGAAAAAGGATCCGATGGCTGCGTAGCCGTCTCGAAACTCTTTGTGCACGGTGGTTCGAGGGACGACCCACTCGGAGACGGAGGGGAGGAGGTCGGTGAAGCGCTCGTCGGCCAGCACGATGGCGCCGTAGTCCGCCCTGTGGCGAATGACACGGCCGATGCTCTGGTTTACCGCCCGCATCGCCTCCTGCCGGTACCACGTATCGCCGGTGAACAGTTTCCCGTCGACGCGGGGCCGGCCCTTGGCGACGGCGGTCAAGTACTCCCGCTTGAGACGCACAAAGAGGTCCGTGTGGTTGGCGAAAGGGATCCCCGTCACCATCACGCACCGCCCATCATTGTCGGCAAAGTCAATCCCCTCGCTGACTTTCCCGCGGCAAACCGCCAGCAGAATTGCGCCCCGGCGCGGGGCCTCCTTCACCGCTTTCTGGAACTCGGCGACGATGGGCTTCAGTTCGCCGCTGCCCGCCGGCTCGACGAACACTGGCTTCAGCTCGGACAAGAGGCCCCAGACGGTCTTCCCCTTCCCTGCCTCGCCCGTCCCCGCCCGCCAGAGATCCACGGCGGAGTTCAGTGCGGCGTAGCTGGGGAAGAAGACAAGCGTGCCGCCGGGGGTCACCCGACTGACGTTGACGAGCGTCATCCCCAGCGTGACGCGGTACTCAACGCTGGACCGGGACGCGTAGCTAGCGTTCAGGCGATGCCCAGTCGGCCCGCGGCAGAGGACGCTGGCCAGCACCTGCTCCGGCGCAATAACGTGCGAGCCGCGGAGACGCACTGGGAACGTCGTGCCGAGCTCCGCCGCAAAGTGGTCGAGCGGGGAGAGGGTGCCGCTGGTCAGCAGCATGCACCGTAGCCGACTGCCGAGATCCGTCAGGTCGGCGGAGTTGTCCAGCCGCCAGAAGCCCAGCGACCGGTGGCACGGGCCGCCCTTGTCGGAGCCGGCCACGCCGCGGTCGTCGCGCCGACCTGGCACCGCACTTTGGTCCCTCAGCACGAACCGCGTCGACGCGTCGAGTGGAGACGCGTAGACGGCCGAAAGGAAGTTCTGCACACGGGACAGCCCATGTCCCGGCTTCTCACTCTCCGACAGAACGGCGATGGCGCTGTCCACGGAATCTCGCATGCCTGTTTTCTGCAGACCTCCCTCGAACATTTCCCGGGTGATGAGGGCCTTTGCCAGGAACTCCTCAATGTACGCGCCGGGACGCACCAGCTCGCCTTCCATCAACGTTGCCCGCTTCCCAGCCCTACTCGCCGTCGAGTCCGCGGGGACGGAATCACCCCCGACGGTGGCGTCCTCCCCCTCGCTCGCCACACACTGCTCGAGCCGCGCCAGGATTAGCTTCAGCGAGGCAAACTCCTCCGACAGCAGCGCCTCCTTGCGAATGTCTGCGTCCTCCTTTTCCATCCGCAACTTCTGCATCGCCATGGCCCGCGTGCAGTCCTGAATAGCGTTGGCCAGCTCCACCGGCTGCAGCGTCAGGCAGCCCGAGGCGCTGAGAACGGAGGGTAGGTTGTGCGCCTCATCCACAATGAGAACACAGTTCTTGTTCAGCTCAAACGGCAGCTGCTTGCGGATCTGGGCGTCGAGGATGTAATTGTACGGCATGAAGATGATGTCCGCATCCTTGGCCAGCTCGCGCTCCAGGTAGTAGGGGCAGAACCCGCCCTTCCGGCCCTCAAGAACCAGATCCTCCATGTCATACAGTGTGTCCCCCGCATCCGTGACGGGCAGACAACCCTGCGGCTTATTCACCTGCAGACCCATAAAATAGCGACAGCTCCTGTCCGCAAGAAGGGCGCTGCACATCATCTGCTGCGTGTGCGATGACGGCAGGCGGGTGACCTCCGTGTTCACGCACATGTGCTCCCGCGAGCCCAGCAGCGCCACAGAGATATCCGACCACGCCGACGATGGCGACGATTCCTCGCTGGTCGTGGAGCCTGCTTGGTTGCCCGCCGCGCCCCCTGCCTTGGTCCGCAGGGCACACTTAAGTTCGCGAATGACCTGTGTTAACTGCGCGTGAGTGCGGCTGCAGTAAATGAGTTTACACGCGGGGTTCGACTCGAGGTCCACGAGACCGGTGGTAGGGTCCAGGCGCAGGCGACGGCGGACGGCCCCTCTGCGTGCCACCAGCCACGTGAGCGTCGCGCAGAGCAGACACAGCGTTTTACCGGTCCCCGTTGGGGACTCCAACAGCGCATTGACACCGCCGTCCAGAGCCTCCAAGACGGCAGCCATGTACTCTACCTGCGCCGGATACGGCTCGAAGGGGAAGGGGACATTGTACCCGCCAATCTCCACCGAAGTCATGTGTGCGTCTATGTTTTTTTTGTTTTATTTTATGTTAGTGTGACGAATGCAGGATTGCTAACTCATACAAGAATAGACCCGCAACAGTATTGTGCTGGTGGTGCTCCACGTGAACGCAGCTACGCACACACACGCAGCAGAACCAGTGGGGGAAGGTCGCAGAGTCTATGAGGCCGAAAATGCTTAGCCTTCTTCTTTTATTTCGATTATGATGTGGTATCTGTGAGGGGTCGGTATCCCATTATGGTGCGTTGATATATTTTAAAAAAAAGAGTGGAAACACTCTTGGAGAAAGACACCGGAAGGGTGAAGTCTGAAAGAGAAAGGAAGAAACAGCAGTGACAGGGTGAATTACAAGAACAAATGGGGAGCGGGTAATTGCAATGGTGTGGGCAAGGACATGTTCGCTGAAGGGAAAAGAGGGCTGCATCATCGAAGCACCAGCGCAGAGGTGTTTTTTCCCCTCTTTCTACACTGTCACTACCAGGATTGCCCTGTCTTCTATCTCACCGCATCACCGTCGGCAGCATGCTTCCCCGTCGCCGTCGTGCGCAGTCACAAGTTTTATTTTGTTTTATTGTCGTTCTGTTCTGAAGTGTACACAGCAATATTACCGACCTCTCGCCCATGCCAAAGAAAATGATGTACGTCGCTTCGAGCTGCATGCAGCATCTTCAGCGGGGGGTTGCCTGTGCTTGTGCTTGTGCTTGTATATGTGTGGAAAGAGAGAAGTAAAGTGGGAGAGGAGGAAAAAAAAAAAGCAGGAAACAGGAGAAAAGCGAGGGTCGACTGTCTACTCTATATTATCACTGTGCTGTCGCAGCTCTCAACGCCGCGTCTTGCGGCGTGGCGGCATCCCTGCCCCAATGTCTGCGAAAATGGAGTCCATGCGCTCGCGCTTTCGGTCTGCCGCGCTGCGCGGGGCGTCATCCTCGTCCTTTACCTTCATGCCACCAGACGCAGAGGTAGTGGTGGTGGTGCGATTTGGCTGCGGCGGGATGTCGTCCAGCAAGAGCATGCCATTGCCGACCAGGTGCCGGTAGAGCGTTTCGTGTTCGGCAGAACGCGCGGTGAAGCGGTCCTGCAGCGCCGCGGCCTCGTCTCCGGTCGGTGACGTGGCAGCAACAGCGCCATTACCATAGCGGCGCTCCAGCTCGGAGAGCCACGCACTGAGACGCTCGCGCACCGCCCGCCCCTCCCCAGCTTCCACGGCGGCGGTTTCTAACGCCGCTAGCGCCCGCTGGCCGCAAAAGAACACAAACGGCTGCGGATCCTTGTTGTAGAAGTACATGCGCTTCTCCAGCACGTCGAGGCACGTCTGCTGCTGCTCCACCGTTGCGGTATCGGCGGTCGTGCTCAGCGCGACGAGAATGGCCTCGGCAATGCGCTCGTGAAGGGAGTAACGGCTCAGCTCCCTCAGCAGCCGCCCGCTCTGCATAGAGGCGCGCGCGGCAGCGGTGCGGCTTGCCGACCCCGCCGCCGCCTCGCTGTCCTGGAGAGCCTCGAGCTCGTTGGCGCTGTTGTTGCTGACCCGCCTGGCAGCCTCGGGGTCAATCTCGCGGATCTGCGTCAGAACAAAAGCGTCGGTGGTGCGCGTGACGTAGTCCATGAGCCGCGAGGCAACTGCCGTGTTCAGGCGAAGCATCGCAAGGAAGGCAGCCACGCCACCCTCCGCGACAAAGGCCTGCCTCTTTGGATGACTGGCCGTGTACCCGCGGAAAAACTTGTCCATGTACTCCTTCAAATACCGCGTCAGTGGCGTGTGGGCGTCCTTCTTGAGCTGCAGCAGTCGCGCAAAGTGGCAGCAAAGCTGGGAAACAACCTTAGGGACCGACTCGCTCGGGATTCGGTTGCAGCTGAGGAGCTTACACAGTCCTGCAATCGAGACGGCGTTCTTCGAACCATTATCGGGACTCAAGAAAGAGAGAAGGGTATTCAGGAGGTTGCGGCTGCCAACCTTGTGCACGTCCTCTTCCGCTAGCTCCTGCTCGAGCTGCAGCCGAGCGCCAAGCCCCTCGTCGGCGACGGTCGTAGTAGCAGCAGCAGCAGCAGCAGCGCTAACAGACGGCCGCGCCGAGGCAGCGCCGCTGGGGGTGGAGTTTATGTCGAAGAATTTGAAGCCATACTCCATTACAAGGTCGTAGATCACGCCGATCGCTGCCACAGGGACAGTCATCCCTTCGTCGACAGCCGAGCTGGCCGTAAACACATGCTCCTGGGCATCGGCAAGGATCAGCGGCATGAATGTGTGTACCGTCTCCGCGCTTACAAGACACTGCAGGCCCAACGACTGGGTTGCCGTCACCTTCACCTTCTCATGATCCTGCTGACGACCGAGCTGGATGATGTGTGAGCAAAAGGTAGGAATCGCGTCACCGCGCTCGGAGTGAGAAAGAAAGGCTAGCACGATGAGCTGCATGCGCAACATGAACTTTTCGTCGCGGTCCATCTCCGATTTAAGGTCGTCCACCTCGTCCTGGCTCACCTCGCCTGAGCGAAGCAGTGCGATGCGCCGCGCAAGTTCTTGCTGCCGCTCGCGGCTTTTGCGTCCCAGAGCCTCAATGTCCTCGAAGCCGAGAGCATACCGCTGCGGCAGCTTGAGGCTCCGGAAGAGCGAGTCCAGGGCGGAGGTGATGGTCTTCGTCGCCTCCTCCGGTGTTCGCCGCGTGAGGGACTTGAGGGAGCGCACGGCCACATCCACGAACAGCGCCGGGTCATCATCCGGGACGACCTTCAAAAGAAAATTCAGCAGCCGCAGCAGCGATATGCGCGTCGTGTTGTCGGCGTGGGCGAGGTAGCCGTTATCCTCGTAAATGGCGAAGACGGAGAGCAGCAGCCGAAGCATGTTGTCCGCGTCCTCGATATTGCGGAACTTGACAGCCTTGGGCGGGGCATCTGGCCTCGCGTAGGCGTACACCGTGTCCTGCAGCACCGCGGCGAACTTTTCCAGTGGAAGAAGCAGCTCCGTCTCCTCTTCCACGTCGCACTCACGCTCGGAAACCACCTTGCAGTCCGCCTTCCACATAAAGAGCGAGGAGGTGTTGACGTCCTCAAGGTTCAACGCAAAGTGCTTCTGCGGAGACCGTTTCTGTGTGTAGGTCAAAATCTCGCCGCTTATCTGCTCAAATGGCCCCAGGCTGGGCAGCACGTAGCCACACGCAATCCCGTCTAGAAGCGTCTCACACTCGTCCCGGCAGTCACGGTGCAGCCAGCAGTTCGTCAACGCCGCTCGGCAAGCGATAACAACGGAGCTGTTGGTGTCTGTGAGGCCGTTGGCGATGAGCTCGGGCAGCTTGATCGCCTTCGCGGAGGCGTAGGCGGTGATGTAGCGCCACGGGAAGCGCCCCAGGGCATCCCAAGCATCGGCACGCACGCGCGCGACAACATCCCGCACGCATCGTATCATGCCGTGAAAGTATCCTTCCAGAAACTCCTTGCGCGGGGCGATGCTCCGGAGAATTTGCCGCCGCACATCCGCATTGGTGTCGGTGCAGAGAAGGGCAATAAGCTGCTGGGACACGTCGCAGCTCTTTTTTCCTGTCTGAAACGCCGCAACCGCCGCAACAGCCCTCTCACGCACCAACGGGCACCTGTCGTGGACGCGCTGCTTCAGCATCTCCGCTGCATCTTGGTAAAAGTCCTGCCGCTCCTCGGACGTGTTGCCCTGGTCCACCGTCTTCAACAGCGCCTCATAGGTCGTCACGACGCAGAGGCGGACCAACTTGTCATTGGCGTTGTGGTAGGCAAAGAGTTGCTTCATGACGGCCACTGGCAACTCATCGGAGCTGCACTGCTCCCTGAACGCACGGCACACCTCCGTGAGAAAGGCGTAGTGCCGCTTGAGCGCGTCGTTCGTCAGCTGGGGTGCCTGTTTCAACACAAGCAAGACAACCCCGCAGACCGCATTCAGCACACCAGCCTCGTCATCCACGGACATGGTGATGATTTCCTTCTTGCACTTTTGCGCGTGCGCCGCACTGCGGTGTACCTGCTGAAACAGCAGCCCGATTGCCTCAATAGGCGCCGGTGCGGCGGGGGTGGCAGCGACGGCTGCCGGTGGCGCTGCCTTCGCCGGGCGCTGGCGTTGCTGCTTTGGGGGCATTGGAATTGATGTGCGCACACCCGTGGTTTAACCGCCAACGGCGTCGACTTTTGATCTGTTCTGATCTCGTAGTAGACTTAGATGGATGGGGAACGAAGGAAGGTGGAAGGTGTGAAGGGGGGGGGGGGGGGGGGAGGAGTGGGACAGAACCCAGACACTCTATCTATATGTAATACAACTTTACGCGTTGCCGGTTTATATTCTACTCTTCTACGTGCGCCTGCTGCACCAAGAATATCTGTGCGGGCGACTGATGTATAAATGTATGTACCTCGATGTATCTCAATAGCAACCCTGTGTGCTACTAAAGAAAGCGCACCAGAGAAGAAGGGAGGGGGGAGAGGAAGTGGAGGAATGGAGGTGTGACAAGGAATATCATCCACGTCAGCAGTATGGATACGCTCAACGCGTTCCCAGGCTGACCGTCATCGACACATCCAGCAGCGCCATGGAACCGCCACCCATGTACCCGGGGAGAGCCATGACGATATACTACCTGCAGACCACACTGCTGCATTAGCAAGCGGGGGAGTGACTGAGGGACATCCGCAGCGCCACGCAACTTCGCCGCAGGGAATCAAGACCTTGGGACGGACTAGAGGTCCATGTTTCACATCATGTGAGCAATGTGGTATATTTCTCGTACTTATCTAAATTGGCTTGTTTGTATGTATATTGGCATTACATTGTTCGCTGCTGGATTGTTGCAACACAGCGGAGAAATACAGGTAAGAGACTGCGCAGAAGAGAGGGGAGGGGGAGCGCAGTTAGTGTACATCGGCAGTGGTCCAACTTGTTTGGCCCATGCTGCAAGTTCGGGTTGGGGCGAGCGTGTCTGCATATGTATGTGATTGGGTTGTGATCCGACCCGGCCAACAAAAAGGGCGTACAGTGGCCAACGCGACAGCTAGCGGTACCAATTATGGTGGCATCTGTCACACGGACGCCCTGTACTCCTCCTCAAACCGTGTCCCGCAGTAGAGCTGGCGCCGCACGTAGAAGCCTTCGTTGGTGCCCTCTTTTTTGTCCAGGGCATCTAGGAAGGCGTGCGTCATGTCGCGGACGGGCTTGATCTCCGACGCTAGGCGAATGCACTGCACCGTGTTTTTGGAGATGGCGATGGTGTCGTTGCTTGGCGGCTTGCCACTAGCGCGCGCAGCGTCGATGATGTCATTCGTAGAGCGAAGATACGCCAAAAGCAGGTCGACGCGCGTGGGGAAAGTCTGCTCGACGGGGAGCTCCTCCTCCGTGGGCACATGCACGCTGGCTAGCTTCACTGGGGTCAGCTTGTACACGGCGGACAGCGCCCCCATCAGCAGGCGCTGCACCGACAACGGGATGCGCGACTGGACCTCCGAGTCGCTCACCACGGCCAGAAGCCAGAAGAGTGAGTTGGGGACATCGAGGGACCCAAGGATCTCCACCCCCGTTTGATCCAGCGCAACATTCCACACAACCGTCAGCAACTGGCCAAGGTACAGGAGGCCCATCGTGGAGCCCACCGCAAGGCTCGCGATGCGATCAGTGCTGTCCTCGACATGCGTGACGATGGAGTGGATAAGGAGGTCTAGTTGCTCTGCGACGAGCATCAGGAAGGACGGCTGTTCCTCCGTGGCGCCACACTGCTCGTGGTTCTCCGTCATCAAGCGGATGCCAGGTGCGATGGCTGTGAATTGTGCAAGAGACGTCGCACAGTGCAGGGCAAGCCGCGAGGCGCCCAGCGGCTCTTCCGCCATTGTCGCGACGAGGCCAGCCACCAACTCCGCCGGTGCGGGGGCGGCGGTTAGCTCACCGGTCAGATCGTCCGCAGCGGATGCAGCTGGACTGTTGTCTCCCGCTGAGGGCCGCGACTGGCTGGCAACGGGATACTCGACACCTGAAAGAATGAACTCGTCACAGTGCTCCGCACGGAGAATCCACCGGAGCCCGGCAAAGTCGGAGGCGACTTGCGCGATCACATGCGCGGCGATCGTCCTCGCCTGCATGCGGTCCTTCCCGTTCTTGTCGGCAGATGGGTTGCGGATCGCCCGCAGCGCCGCCTCGACGCCGCCGCACTGCACCACAGGGTAGCAGCCCTCCGGAATGACACACAGCGAGCGCAGCAGCTGGAAGCACTGGTGCTCCAGCGTCGCCGACGGCTCGGCGTAGATGACGGAAACGGTGATGGGCACGACACCCTTCTGGATTAGCTCAATTTTTGCCTCTTGCGATGCCGAGTGGCTGTAGAGGAAGCGCGCCGCCTTGGTGTGCTCCTCGTCGTTGATGGAGACATCAGCGAGGCTATTCACAAGGCCATCCAGACCCCCAGCGTACGCAAATCCGTCGAATACCTTCCCGGCATCCCTCGCAGGGCGACCAGCAAAACCCTTCTGTACATCGTACGGGTGGCGCTCCGCCAGGCAGTCGCTCACGTAGTGCCTGACAGAACGGGCCGCGTCAGCCATATTGGGCGAGTCTATATAAACAGGGCTGAATAAAAACACCAATGGTGGCGCGACTCACCTCTCCTTGTGTTCACCAGAGAATAGGATTCAACGGGGGAGACGAGGAGGACGTGCAGTAAGACAACACGTTGTTTTCTCGATTTTTCTTTCTGCTACTGGTGTGTATCGCAGATCTCCTATTGTTCATACGCACACATATATATAGAGAGAGAGAGAGAGAGCGAAAAGGAAAGATGAAAGGGTCCTTGAGAGTTTTAATGGTGAATCATGATACGCAGAGGAATTGCCCGTGCTGTGTAATCAGTGTGAGTAGAGCGGGTATGCACAGGAGGGGGGGAGGGGGGGGGGAGTCCTCCTGCCCCTACATGCACATTGGTTGTTGCGACGGACAGCAGCCACCCTTCCTTCCCTTCCATTCGCACACACAACACACGACAAAAAAAAGCTCTGGCGCCTGATGTGTGGAGGAAGCGGACTTGTGCCCTGTCCACGTGTTGTCGTTACTCACAACTGCGAGTATGTGCACAGAGCGTATATAGCAATTCGTGTTATTGTTTCATCTTTTTTAGTTGCCGTGCATGCGTCGATGGGCGCGACGCGTTATCATTCTAACGCCGCCACCATGTACTGTCACCCTGTCCCTCGGCTCTCAAAGAGCAAGTCGTGGACAGGAACCCGAGAGTACTTCGCTATTAATAAATATGCGCCTCCTGAAGAATAACAAGTTCGATATATATGGAAAGAGAGTGTGGATCGGCGGGGAAACAAAACAAGTCGTGTGGAACATTTTTTTTCACAAGAAGAAGGAAAAGAGAAACTAAACAAGAAAATACACACCATCCGAACAAGGTGGGGGATAGTTACACGCGCCTACAACGTACTGCCTCATGCCGTGTCAAAAGTGATCGTGCTGATGTCGTTCGGGAGAAAATACGCCATCCCCGCGGGTTCGCTCTCCGTAAAGGAGCCGAACTCAATCTTCATGCGAGTCGTGGCTGTGATCACGTAATTGATCAAGTCCTCGGGGCACAGCATGCGGCCGTCGTCGCGACACAGCAGCTCGGCAACGACAGGGGTGAAGATACCCGTGTAGAGCCAGCAGCGGATCTGGGCAACTGCAGCTGCCGCCTGCGAAGTGAGGCGCACTGTCATGAGAGGACTGATCTTCTCCTTGAGGCGGCACGCCATCTCGAACGCCTTGGGCTGGCTGTGAACGACAACGACGCGCTCCACAGCCCCGCGCGTCTCGTCCAGGATCTTGCTGTGCGGCAACACCGAGCCATCCTGGAAAACCATGCTGTGAGGCACCGACACGTCATTCTCCTCCGGTGGCGTGCAGTAATACACGAAGAGGCGCCCCTCACAGGCCGCCTGCGCGTCCTTGATAATACGAAGAAGCGATTCAGCGTTCAGCTTCGGGTCGGTGATGGTGACCACGTCAAAGTCGTAGCGATGCGCGAGAACGTCGTGCAGCAGCACCAGCTCGCTCAGTGTCGTATCCTTCCCTTCCTGGGCAGCCGCAAGGCCCTCCACGCTGCACACAATGAAGGCCATACTGCGACCCGGCCACTTATCAGCGACATTCCGCGTCACTGTCGGGCTCATAACGTTGCGGGTCTCACCAATATGGGCGATAAAAGCATCATTGATGGGGTACTGGTCCTCCTCGTCCGCGGTAAAGATCGTCAGTTCATGGCTTGCGTTGCCCTCGGCGTCGCCTCCTGCAACATCCCTACCGGTGATGCGCAGCACCTCAGAGGGCTCCGCGCTACCAGAGGTACTGCCTGCTGCGCGGAAGGCAGAGAGCTGGTTGATGAACTTGGCCTTCACCGCGTCCACCCGATTCCGCAAACTCGCGTCGCCCGACACGGTGACATTTCCAGAGGAGAGGTGAAGCAGGACCTTGCTGATGGCCTGGATGTCGAACAGGCTGCACGCAGCAATAAAATCCTCCGTTGGCAGGCTTACGCGCTTCTCAATGCGGTCGAGCAGCTTCACCTCGCACTCCGCTCCGCCGATGACCTCAGTGCTGGACACCTCGTCGAGCGAGACCAGGCCCGCCCCCGCGTCGGCGGTGACTGACGAGGTATCCGTGTCATTCTCATCGAACGCACCCGCCGATGTCTGGTGCCCCACCCTCTCCGGCGAGTTGACCGTGTTGCCCTCCGCGGCTGGCTCCTTCGCCGCCTCATTCTGCCGCTGAAGTCGTCCCCCCGCCGCAATGATTGCGTCCTTCAGTGCCTCCATCGCCGCCATCTCAGGAGCGGTGAAGGTGGGGGACGTCATGGCCTCTTTCAAGAGCTCAAGGTACGGCGTTAATTCAGCGCGAGACGTGGGGGGGTTCTGCTCCAGGCGCTCCTTCGCGGCTGTGATGGCGGCCACGGCGGCAGAGGCAGCACTCCCCTGCTCCTGCAGTTTTCTCTGCGCGGCTTGGACCTTGTTGAGCGTGCGAGACACAACGGTGATGGCCTCCGCGTTCCGCTGCCAATGAATGCCACTCTGCTCCGCGGCAGCGAGCGTCCGCTCCACCGCCGCCATGATGGGCATCAGCTGCTGTAGCGAGCTAGGCTGCCCCTCATCCAGGGTGCTCTCCAGCGAGGAGAACAGGTCAATGAGGTGGCGCACACCTTCCTCGTCGGCTGGGCCATCGTCCCCGCTGCCACCGCTGGCATCACCGTCGTCGACGTCGTCGCCTTCCAAACGGTCGTCGCGGCCATCGTCATCATCGCTGGTGTTTTCCCCGCCATCTGCCTCAGCAGCAGCAGCGTCCTTCGTGGCAGCACCGCGCTCGGCCCTTTCCAGCTGGGTCGCGAAGCCATCCCGGAGCTTCTTCTCCGCCGCCGTCAAGTTACCGACGCTCTCCACCATCAGCAGCAGCTGTCGGAGGGGGGCCGTCTCTTCCGTCGTCAGGGTGATGCGGCTTTCGTTTCCCCGCTTGAGCTCCTGTGTGATGTCCGCAATGGAGGCGAACATGTTCCTCCGCTCATCCTGCTGACTAACCTCCCCTGCCGCATCTGGTGCGCCACCGCCCTCCTCCTCCTCGGATGCGCCCGCAGCATCGCCAAAAGCGGACCGCAGGCCGCTCATCTGGCTCATCAGTCGCTCCACAATGGGCAGCAACGTACCGCGGATCTCCGCTGGGAGTCGCTGGCAGTCGTCCTGGATCTCCGCAAGGGATTCCACCCCGTCGTCAAGCATCGCTGCCTGCTCTGGCGGAGCGGCGCTCCCGAACTCGTCAGACTGAAGAAGGGCCATCACGCGCTGAAGACGCGCCATCAGCTCACGTGGGTTCGGTGTCCCCCTCGCCTCTGCTGGCGTGGCCTCCTCGCCCTCCTCCTCCTCCTCCGCATCACGGCCCGCGGCGGCGTTGCCACGGACCAGCTCCAGAAGTCTCTTGTTCAGCGGCGCAACCATCTTCTCCGCCGCGACGCGCTCCGACGGGCTGAGGGAGTCGAACGTGCTGGTGATCCGCTGCAACTGCCCAATGATTGACTTGGCGATCGCGCCCTGCTGGTGACGCGGTGCACGCGCCAGTGCCTCGGAAGACAGCACCTCCTCCATCTCAGCCAGCGTCTCCACAATGTCGCGAAGCTCTGCGGACGGGCCACCGCCCTGTGACATGGTCTCGAGGAGGTCCTCCAGCGGCCCCACAAGCTCTGTCACGATGGGGTGCTCCGCGTCCCCTCCCAGCGCGCTGAGGATCGGCTGCTTCAGCGTCTGCACGCGACGGAGCAGCTCCGTCGCCACCAGTTGTTTCTCCTGCGGTGAGGCGCTGTCGAATCGCTCGGAGTTTAATAGGTTGAAGATGTGCTCCAACTGCGTCACCGCCCCATCAAGAGCGTCGCTGCCGGACGCCACCGCAGCGTCTCCGCCCGTGGCTGCCTCCTCACCCTCTGCCTCCTCGCCGTCATCCCCTTCATCATCGCCCTCCGGCTGTGCGGCTTCGTGCTTCGCGGCCTCCTTGGGTGCGCCACGCTTGGCTTGCTGACCGGGTGCCGCCGCGGCAGCGGCAGCCCGCGCAAGCAGCTCCTTGGCGCTTTGGATCACGGCGATGGCTGGCTGGCGGTGCGGAGGTGAAAGATTCTGCGCCGCAGCGCCAAACGAGTCGACGCGGGCGGAGAGTCTGCCAATGATGGTCAGCTTCTCCGCGGGGGTGGCGGAGCTGTACTGCGCCGACTGCAGAATCTCGGCAATTTGCTGGATAAACGTGGCCGTCACCGCACCAAACTCTGCGCTGGAACTGTCATCGCCGACCTCACCCCCCGCCTCCGCGGCCCGGGTGCTTCCCGGTGCCTTGGGCTGCTGGGCGCTCTCACCGCGGTCTGCGCCGGGCACCTCCCCCTCCATCTCATCTGCCGGAGCATCCTCAAGCGCCGCCCCCTCCTCGCTCAGCGAGCGCAGCTGCGAGAGGACTGAGAGGACATTCTCTGCGGCCCCGCGAGCCGCGTCGGATTGGTTTGACGCGGGCATGGCGTCGAGCGCCTCCAGAATGGACGTCACCTCTGCAACAAGCTCATCGACCACAACCAGCCGCTGCCTGGGCTGCATCTGCAGCATCGACCCATCGCGCGCGCGCTGGAAGACGTCGCGCAGCCGCCCCATCAGAGAGGCCACCGACACAGGCTGTGGTGCGCTGGCGACTGCGGCCTCTGCATCGCGGGGCGGCGCGCGCGCGCCCGCCGCGGTGGGTGCGGTGGGTGCAGCTGCCGCCGCATCCCCGCGCAGACGCTGGACGAGCAGCTGCCTGACACCATCACACTTTCTCTGGAGGTCGCCGCCAACGGACGGCGGCAGATGCGCTGCCACATTCGAGACGCGGTCAATCTGGCCCATGATACGGTTGGCGATGGGCAGCAGGCTGTCGGCGGGCACGCCGTCGAGGTCGCTGGACTGCAGCATAACAAGGAAGCTGTCCACCATCTCATGGAGGGGCTGAAGCTTGCTGCCAAGGTCATCGGCTGGGACGCCATCTCGGGCGGCGATCGATTCGTCAGCCGCTGCGGCTGCATGGCGCGGTGGCGGAGACGGCAGCGACGCCGCCTCCTGTGGGCGTGTCACGCTTGAGCGCGGCGTCGGGCGTGGTGTGGGGCGCGTAAGAACGACGTTGAGGCGCCGGGCCAGGGGCAGCATGGCGCCCTCTTGGTCGGCAGAGGAGAGACCGTGAAAGAGATCGAGGAGATCGTAGAGGCGCGACGCCATCTGCAGCCGCTGCTGCGGAAAGTCCATGTCGCCATCCGCGGTGAGGGGCGAGGAAGGACTCACAAGGTCTGAAAAGAGCCCCTCCGCATTCAGGAGAAAGGAGTGAAGCTGCACAGCGGGCGCTTCGCCGGAGACGTGCTGGAGCTGTAGCCGGCGGTGTGGGGCCTGACGCGGCCCAGCACGAGACTGACCGCCTTGAGGCACGTCGTCCAGCTTCGCGACGGCAGTGAGCACCGTCGCCCGATCGTGGGGAGAGAGCCCCATCTCCACCAGATCCTGCACGCTCAGTGCTAGGAGCGCCTCGCCGTCGACGTCGTGCTGGTGCAGCACGCGGACCACACGCTGGGGGACGTTGGCGGTGGACAGCCAGCGCGCGACATCATCGCAACTGCGGGGACAGGTGTGGGTGTCAGACGGAAAAGGGTGCGAGCCCTGCCGGTTGCGGGTCATCAGGTGGACAGCGCCAAACAGCAGCGAGGCGGCTGACACGCCCGCCATCACAGAGGCGAAGAAAGTACGGTGGCTACCAGAGTCCATGGAGCTGTGTACTTACGTATGTGTATTTCGCGTATTTTGTGAAACGTTCAGTCGGTTCAAGGTATAGGTTCAAAACAAAAAAAAACAAGGTCCAATAACAATAGTGCGTGCGTTGTCCTCCCTTCTACACACAAAAGATGGTTCCCTTGGTACAGTAAATGGAGCGTGGGCACAACTGGACGAGTGCGCAGGCTGTTGCAATTGCAGATGCCACGGCTATGCGGTGATAATACTAACAATGAAACAATGTTAGGGGACGTAGACAGGTGGTCAAATGAAGTATTCCACTTGAGGAGGATGCACGGCTTACCTGCATCCATGAACGCATACAATAGCGAGACATGTTAGGCAACCGGGAATGTTCTCCAGCTTCACACAAACCCCCTCATCATGGAGGTATTTAGGGTAAGAGAACAGGCGCTGTGTACATAACACACTTGACTCCGAAAGATCTCATGTGGCAGGGGTGTATTCCCTACGAGTGCACATATGCGTGTAGGGTATTTGTGTATGTGTTAACTGTCCAAAAGGGATAGTCAGCTCACATCGCCTTCGGTGCAACGTGAAGGGGTGAGTGAGAGGTGGACACAAATTAGTCGATAGAAATGTAATGAACAACGACAAGGAGCGGGTGTTAAGAGAAAGGAGGAAATATGTGGGGGGGTGGGGGGGAGGGGCAAAGAAAAAGAGAACAATAAGAAACCAACTCGGAACTAGCTAATCGATACTAGCTGTGGCGGTCAGTCACTTGCAACGTCTGTCGGTGATTAGGGAAAAAGTGCCCTTGAGCAAGCACCCAGACGAGGGCAACGGGATATATATGTTTCTTTCGTTTTTTTTAAGCCGGCCCCTTCTGTACACGACGGCGAGTGAGGCAGAAGAAGAACGGGGACGGCAGAAAGATAGAAATTACCTTGGGAAGCCTAGCATATGCGCTGTGTAATAAGCGATGGAAGCCTACCCCACTCCACAATTCTGCAACGCCAAATCATTCCCTGCTGTGACGAGCCCGTCACTTTTGCCCCTCTGTCAATAGGCCCGATTTCTCCGTTGCCGCACTAAGTTTGACCTCAACCGCGTGCGACGAGGCGGGATCGTCGCTGCCAAATAGCTTGTGGTAGAAATACTGCGCGCCCTGAAGCGTGTCCCGTTCGATGCGCATCTCCAGCTCCAGTGCGTTGACATAGTTCACAAGGTACAAGTACGCCACCCCCGCGAGCAACCACACAATGACAAGGAAGCCCACAAGGACAACCACAGAAGTTGTCAGACGACATTCGTAGCCGTTCGCCGCGGAGGTGCAGCTGGCGAACGGGCAAATACACTGTCTCAATCGCATGTCCGACGCCATGTAACAGGCGTTGGAGTCTGTAAAGAGCCACGTGTCCCTGCCTACCTCACACATTGCCGCTCACTCACGATACGGGTGGCCAAATAAATACGAGTATACTAAAGGTTTAAACAGAATAGGGGAAAGGAAGCAGAATAAACTCCAGGGACACACCCAGCGCAATATAAAGGTGTGCTATATTGGTATCACTACGGAAAGCTTTAGTTGTCGCGCAACATGAATTATATATAATACATATTTTTTTAATAGTGTGTTTCACCGAACAGTATAGAGTGGAAATCAGAAAGTCGTTTCAGTCACATCATGAATATTGAAATGTGTGCCAATTCAGGCCATCAAGATGCGTTCGACGAGAACAGGGAGAACATACGTGACAAACGCTACATCACGAGTGGACAACGACGCGCAGTAGGAAGTGCACCACCATTTTCAATGCACATCGGGAGAGGGGGAGGGGGGTCTAAATTACCTACGTGTCGAAGACGAAGTGATCCATTCGTTTCCGGCAGTGTCTCTCATACTGACTGTAAGTGACACGTCTATACCCAAACAAAGAGATAAACATTTGCTTTTTTTTGTTCTTAAACTGTCGCTGCTGTGGAAACTGCAACTGCCTCACACACTCAAGGAGTGGATGGACGTCTTCATCTGCGCAATCTGCTTTTCAGTCTCCACCACATTCGCCTCCATGGTGGTAACAGTGGTCTTTAACTGGACCAATTCCTGCTGCAAGGATGTGATCTCCTTCTGCGTCAACTCCCCGGCAGCCGCTACTGTCTCGTACATACGGATCGCCTCGGTCATCTTTGTGTGTTCTAAGCAGCAGCTCTTCAGTGCCTTGAACCTGGCTGCGTGCGGCTGCCTGTTGAACCACGTCAACTTGTTCTCCAGCTCTTTCCTGCGATGCTCCAACGCGCTAGTGACGCTTGCGGTGAAGCCCTCAACGCTGCTGCGCAGCTCCGCCATTTCGGCGGCGACGGCGGTGCCCATGCGGATCTCCACGGAGATTGGCTGCGGGGCTCCTCCAGCGTCCCCATTGGCTGATGGAGGCTGCAACGCTGCCTCGGCTTCGTCGACAGGTGCTGTGATGGAGAGCAGCTCCCTCAGCATGGCCATCACCCCCTGCCACGCCCCGCGTTGCTGCTCGCAGGCCACCCTCTTCGCGGCGTCCCCGTCGCGAAGGGCATTGGTTATCCCCTCCGTGAGCGTCCGGAGGACGGCTGACTCGTCCTCTACCTCATGGAATGACTTGTGCCCAGCGAGGTACCACTTGCCCACGTCGTCGAGTGAGTAGTCTGCGTCGCCCGTCTCCGGCAACTGTGGCGCGGGCACATCGCATAGCCGCTCCAATGCTGCTGGGCCAAGCTCAGACGTATGCAGCACTAACCGCTCCAGGAGGCGCGCCGCCCCAGCCTGGCTTTGCAGCTGCTGATTGATAGAGTGGAGAGCTGCCAGACAGGAGGCCTGCACCGGAATCAGCTGCTCAGCAAACGCCACCTGGGCAGCCAGTGCAGAAGACTGCGGCGTTGCAGCTGCTGCGGCCTTGGGTACGCCGGGCTTCTCCCCTCCTTGAACTGTGGCGACGTGCTGCTGCAGATGCGCCTCGATGCGTCTCATTCGGGCGACCAGCTCCTGGTGTAGTGCACCACAGCCCCCGCCCGTTGCGGGTGGGTGGTCAGCCGCGACTGCTTCCCCCGTCGAGTGAGTGAGGGCCACCGACGCGGACAGAGCCGTGGCGTGGCTGTCCGCGGGTGCCCTCGCCAGAACGACGTCCCGCATGAAGAGGATCTCCTGCCCAATCCTTTCATTTTCCTGCTGCAGGGCAGCACGTTTGCACTGCAGGGCCGCCAGCTGTGCCGCGGCAGCGCACTCTGGGCGGATAGCGGAGGTGCTGCTACCTCCCTGCACCGCCAACCGCACTATGGCCGCCTCCGTGCGGCGGATATCTGCAGACAACGCATCGTTGGCGACGCGAGCCTCAATTTGCTCCTGTGTTGGGGAGGCCTCGCCCCTACGGACCTTCTTGGCTGGCTCGTCGGCTCGGGCACGGAGGACGGTGGCAAGGTAGGCCGCCACTGCCTGCGTCTTCACCAGCTGTTTCTGACGCCCGCGAAGGGAGTCGCGCTCCTCTGCCGTGGCGGCCACCAGTTGCAGATGCTGTGATAAAGTGCCGTGCACATGCTGCAGCAGTGCTACAGTCAGTTGCCCCTCCTCGTCAAGGGGGGCGTCTGCCTGCAGCTGCACCAGGCGCGACACCAGGCCCTCCAGCGTGGAACTGTCATACCGCAGCTCCTCGGCCCCAGAAGACGAGCCGCTGCTGTGCCTGTCCCCCGTGAGTACTGGACGGGGTCTCCCTTGCCCCAGCGCACCGTCGTCAGCAGTAAAGGCCTTCTCCGCACGGCGGCGCAGCAAAGATGCTGCCCGCTGGAACTGGGCGCCCCTTGCCTGGCACCCCTCCAGGGTCCTCTCGAGCTCACCCAGCACAGAGAGCGTGGCCTCGTCGAGTTGGTGCTGGCGCTCAGCCGCTCCAGCAGCCAGCCGTCGCACTTGCTGGCTCGCCTCCACATTGGCCGGCGTGGTGTCGTCACGTCGCACCGATAGACGGCCCGAGTTCACGCGTACGCTTTCTCGCAACGTGGTGGTGTGGCGCGTACCTAATGTGGCCTGGGCGGCCTCCTTTTCGTCCTTCTGCCGCAGCTCCCCCTCCAAGGTTTCACACTGCACGAGCATCGCGTTGTACTCATTCTCGCGCTGCGTCACGTCGTAGTCTCCGAAAGGGCTACCGGCAAGGATGGGGGGCTCCCCAGCCTCCTCATCATCTGCAAAGGGGTTCTCCAAAAAGCTCATTGTGCAACTAGAGAGCAACGAACAAGGGATCGAGGGAAAGTGGCCCCCTCTCTTTTTGTCTACCCTTTGAGTGGTATCTATTCGTCACAGGCCAACTATGATGGCTGGTCGGTAACTACGCTAGTTTGGCACACAGCGCCGATACGAAGAGTATGCAATGATACGGGCAGAATGAATATTTGGAAAACCAGAGGGGGTTAGGATCAGATAAGGCAAGAGTGAAGAGTAATAGGCAGGGATGGGGGGGAGGGAGAGAGAGAGAACAAAGAGGAGATGACAGACTGTGCTCCGCGTGGGAACGGGATATTATGGCACCTCCTACCCTATCAGTACCCCCACAAGACGGGAAGGGAATACAGCGCGGAGGACACGTAATGCGGTGCATGCATGTACAATGATGAATGGAGTGCAGTTGCGGGGAGGAAGGGGCTCATCCGCTTAATATAAACCGTATTCATTCATTTGCACTTGTCTCACTGAAATTTTCTTTGCGTGGGATGTTAGATGAACTTGATCACATTTCCATTTGGTTTCGAAGACACACAACACGTTGCTCCCCGTGGGAATCCCTACAACAGTTACCCGGCAGCCACATTCACCTGAGCCCAGCATTGACGGCTTCAAAGAAGAAGAGGGAGTTCAGAGCACTCTGAAGCGTTTAGCGCATTGGTGCCCCTCTCTTACAAGTTAACCAATTATGCGGTGAGGCATGAAAGCACCTGTGCAAGTCCCCAGCGGGTCTCGCCACACAAGCCGCAGTGAAGCACGTGACATCCAGCATACGACAGTCATAAGAGAACTGGCATGCCCATACACGGTGAAGGAAATCGCTGAAGGACAAACGCACTACACAGCTATAGGGGTTGGCAAAAATATATATGTGTAGGAATCAAAACTATCTACGGTATTCTAATGGCCGTGGGGAGATTACTCGGTTTCCCTCGCGCTGGTCGAGTAGTAGTACTGAAATAGTTCGGGGGGGCAGTCGTCATCGTCCACGTGGTGCAAGGTGAGCCACGGCGTGGGCATTCCATAAGTGTCGCGCCGAAATGGGGTTGAGTTGTTCGCGGTGTTGTCCAAGCTTGCCTCCACGGATCGCAGGAACTCCTTGAAGCAGCTCTCGATCACTACGGCGTCTGGGGGACTTGCCGCGTTGGCCCTGTCCTTAACTCCCAGGAACATGACACCCTCCATGACGACATGGTCACTAGATCGGCTGCCGGGCTTGGCACGCAAGTTGGGCGTGGTGCCCTGACGTTCAAACAGATGTGGAAGCGCGCGGACGTCCATGCAGCACTCCAATGCATAAATAAACATGCGTAATCGGCTTTCCACAAGGCCTTTCCACACCCCGAACAGCGCCCGACACCGTCCCTCGTCCCGTGCAACACTGGCAACGTGGACCGTCGCAAAATGTGTGTAGTCCTCAGTGATACGATACGGTTCCAGTAGACTCGAGAAAGAGTCCTCGAAAGAAATGGAGCTCTGTAATGGCAGGAGTCTGCGTCCCCGCAGCAGCTCTCCGTAGAAGTGTTCGAATGCGCTACGACCCACATTGTGCGCGGCGTTCACGTACGGGTAGGCGGGGTTGAGGATCGGTAGAAGCTCCTCCTTGCACCGACTCTTGTTATGGTCCCAGCATGACGATAAGCCCGCAATGGTGAAGTTTTGCGGCTTTATGGATTCGGTTATGAACACCGGCGTTACGCTGCCAGGATGGGCAAGCCACCGCGCGTAGAAGCTGAAGAATAGCCGCAGGAGCTGGGACGGGGAGGTGATGTGCTTGAAGAAGAGACACACACGCGCCACCATGATTGCAAGCACACATCCGTTCGGGTAAGTGAACAGATTCGCGTACACCTGCCGCTGCGTCGCCCACCGCTTCACGGCCTTCAGTGTGCACACAAAGGTGTCGTAATTATCCTTAAGGCGGTGCCGCACT
This sequence comes from Herpetomonas muscarum, assembly GCA_000482205.1. Taxonomy (NCBI): domain Eukaryota; phylum Euglenozoa; class Kinetoplastea; order Trypanosomatida; family Trypanosomatidae; genus Herpetomonas; species Herpetomonas muscarum. The sequence continues at coordinate 24,441 of AUXJ01005805.1, forward strand.
TCCAGTACCGTTCGAATGCCGTTCACGTTGTACCGGTTGTCTGCCGATACAGTCAGTAGAAAGTCGTTGTTGCGCATCTGCTCCGGAGTTGGCGGGGTCAGCATGGCGACCGATGCGAAAACGATATCCACCGAGACAGACTTGTATCGGAACTTGATTAGCGGCACACGTGCGGCGCGGATTAGAGTGATATCACTGACCGTTCGCTTCAGCAGCGGTGGAAGCCGCTGAAACAAAATGTCTGAAGTGACATTAAACGAGCTAAGCACCATTCTGTATTGGTCAGTGCCAGAAGTGTTTCACGAGGAATAGACCAGATGTAGGTATACGCATAGCGTATAAGTACGAGGGGTGCTCCGTAACGTTGCATTCGTCTCATGTCGTTAGGCAGAGCAAAACGACGGGAAGGACGAACGACGGTAGAGGAGCGGGTTGAGATTGCAATAGCAGGAATGAATTAAAGAAAAGGGGGGAGAGAAGAGAGGCGGGCATTGAGGAGGGAGATCATCAGGACATTGGATGTAACGGAAACCGCTACTTAAAATGAAACAAAATAAGAAGTGAGAAAGGCAATAACAGATAGCACTGTTTGATATAGATACCACTCAAAAAGAGTGATAAGTGCCGGTGGGGGGAGGGGGGGGGGTGCGAGGAGGGGGGGGGGGGGGAGAGGGGGA
>AUXJ01005821.1:0-10941 GCA_000482205.1 Herpetomonas muscarum
TCCGTACAGCGATACTCCCACCGTCACAGGCACTGGCAAGGCTTGATTCCCCTCTCTGATTTTAATGCTCCCTCTTTTTTTTCACCTTTTTTTTGCCCTGGATAACCATTGCTTCCGTTTATTTTTCCTGTTGAATATCGTATATACACATATATACACGCATATATAAACACAAGGAGATCTCCACGGCTTCCTGCGGCTGAAGGACGACACACACAAACGACAGATTCCCAACACCGACTACACAAGATGATCACACGAAGCTCATCGAAACACGGAGGTTCCGCGACTTGGCGTGACTGCTGTACAACACACCCGCACGCGTAGTGCAGAGTAATGCGCCCGCCTTTCCAGCGTTCATGCCAAACGCATTCCTTCCCGATGAAACGACCTAGCCAGTAGTGGGCTCGTTTTTTTCTTCGTGTTTTACTGTATGACCAGTCCTGACTATGAATGGATGCGCGTCATTCCCGTTTATTTCCACCCTCACATGGAACAACAATTGAACCGTTAGAGCCAACTCGCAAGTAGTCTGTACTAGCGTGCATAGTATACAAACTTTTATACATATATATATATATAGAGGTGTTCGTACTTTCCGCTACGCGCACTTTTATTTATCGAACAATAGTGAAAAGGAAAAAAAAGAGGAGACGAAGTTTTTTGTGTGTGTCTTTGCCGGAGATATACTAATAAACACACGCACAAGGAACGCGTTGCGAGTTCTACTGGCCCCTTCCAGATCCTGCAGCTTCCTTGCTTTTGTTGTGTTGGTGTTGTTTCTTTGCCGTTTCGTGTGCTATTACACCCTATTCTATACCTGCTCTATTTTCTTCTTTCTGCTCCTCTCTTTCCTCCTTCTTTTCTTTTTTATTTTCTGTGACTGTGTACCTCTGCGCATCCACCGCAGAAAGAACAGTAAAATCAAGAAAAGGAAAGGAAAAGGAAAAGAGAAAGAAAAGAATCAGCAGTATGCCTGCGCTCTCGACCGATGCGGCGGATACGATCCGCCTTGTGCGTGAGCTGGAGCTGATGGACGAGGCGTCGATCCGCCTCCTGGAGCAGCTCTTCACGAACCGCATCAATGACGAGCTGGTCATCTCGCTCATTGGCGGCAAGGAGGCGTCCGTCGCGGTGGCACTGTTCAAGCTCTGTGTCGGTGCCCACTCCGCCCAGATTCTCGGCTACGCGCTGCGCTTCTTCGCCGACCTCGTGTACGCCGACCCGTCGCTCGGGCGGCAGCTCGGCCGCATTGACCTGCTCAAGCAGTTCGGCACCTCCCCGGCGGTGTCCTTCCTGCAGATCTGCACGGCCAACGAGGACCGCCTCGGCATCTCGAACCCCGCCATCTACCTCGCCGCCACGGCGCTGCGCCACGGCGACGTTGCCGAAAATACCGCGGCCTTCAAAACCTTCTTTGCGATTGTCCGGCACAACTTCACGCCGGAGGCGCTGCAGGTGGCCGATGTCGAGTTCACCGTCCAGGCGTGTGTCATCATCGCGCGCCGCAAGGACCTGCGCCGGCTCTTCTTCGAGGAGAATGTCCTCCCGTTCATCCCGCGCCTCCTCACGGACATTGTCTCGAGCGACTCCGCCAGCATCATCCAGCTCATCTACGAGGCGCTGCTGCTGGTGTGGCTGCTCTCCTTTGAGTACCAGGGCATCGTCGAGCTCGCCCGGGAGCGCATGATCCCGCAGCTCCACCGCGTCCTCCAGCGCGTCCAGAAGGAGAAGTGCGTGCGCGTGGCGCTGATGACGCTGTGGAACATGGCGGAAGCGGAGCGCAAGTTCACTGCGCACCTCCTCAACCACGTCGGCGACGAGTGGGTCGACCCCAGCATCCAGGTCCTCGCGCGGCTGCACGCCGGGAGCAACGGCATGGCCTCCAACACCGCCGCGGCTGCTGGCACCGCCCCCGCCCCGGACACGGCGACGCCCGGCGCGCAGGTCGCCCCATACCGCCGCGGGCCGTCGCTCGTGGCCGAGATGGTTGGTGTCGGCATGCTCAAGACACTCGGCCAGCTGGACCGGCGCAAGTTCGGCGACGAGGACATCCCCGTCCTCGTGACGGAGCTGATCGCCGCCCTGGACCGCTCAATGGAGGTGCTGACGAGCTTCTCCGAGTACCGCGGCGAGGTCCTCAGCAAGGCGCTGGAGTGGACGCCGGTGCACACGAGCGCCAAGTTCTGGAAGGAGAACGCGAAGAAGTTCGAGGACAACAACTACGAGGTCCTCAACGCGCTAGGCCAGCTGATCCTCAACACGCGTAGCGACACGACGCTCGCCGTCGCCTGCCACGACCTCGGCGAGGTCGTCCGCTACCACCCCACGGGGCGCAACCTCCTCTCTCTCCCGACCATGGCCGGCGTCAAGGAGCACGTGATGGGCCTCATGTCCAGCCAGAGCCCGGAGGTCGCGAAGGAGGCGCTGCTGTGCACCCAGAAGATTATGGTGCAGCGCTGGGAGTACATCCAGAGCGCTTAATAACCCCTTCAAAGAACGCAAGGATAAATGCGGTGGTAGTGGCGGAAGAACAGATCAGTGCGAAGCGCTCTTCCTCACTTCTTTCCATTTCCACCATTGATCGCTTGCGGTAACGTATCTTATTGTCCTGTTGGCGTCGCTGTTTCCGTCATTTGTTCTCGTTTTTTTTCTTTGCGATCTGTTGCTAAGCCCCGTAGTAGTTGCCGAACTCTACTGTATTCGCTCCCCCCTCCCCCATCCTCTCCACTGGTAGTACTGTTTCCTCGTTCTTTGTTTTTGCTTTTCTTATCGACTGCTCGATTGCCTTCTCCCTCTCCCCCACTCCCCGCCCCTGATCTCCCCCTCGATGATGACGCGTGGGACGCGTCGCAGATGGTTTCTGCTCCTTCGAATCACTGTGCGGGGAGGGGTGGGAGAGGAGAGGGCGAGGAGGATATTCCTACCGACGGAAGGCGCCAGCACACGCACACGCACTTCCCTTTCAGCTGTGGAAAGTGGTCCCTGCTGTCCTGGGAGGGATATGGTTCCCTCTCGCTGCAGGTGTTGTCGACAGTGGCGGGGAGGGGAGGGGGAGAAGAACCGATGACGACGATTTCCAACTCGCTGTTTTAACATACACTCGAGTATGAATGCACGAAGAACAAACGCAGAAAAAAATAAACAGGCCACATCAAAAGAAAAGAGGCATATTCCCTGTGAAAGGCAGCTGTATGATACTTGAGCATTTTTCCCAGTGAACAGGGGTGTTCGTCCTCCATTGCTGACATCGCTTATTATCTTATGGGATGCTGTTCGGCTGATGTTTTGGAGCCATTTCGTATGTGTGTCCCCGGAAAGATAACCGGCGTAGACACATGTTTCCCTGTGTGTGACGATCGGCTCTTACCATGCTTCTCTCTTGGTAAATAAAAAAAAACACCTAACTACTGATATAATTTTCCCATCTCCCATCGTTCCGAATCCCTCCTCCATAGATAGCTGACGACCCGACGCTCCATTTGCTGTGCTGGGGCACCCACGTGCTACAATTGTCTACAGAGCTACTGTCCTCCATGTGCGTCTATCAATATATACGTGTGTGTGTGTGCGTTTGTGCGTGTATATTTAGGTTGTATTGAAAAAAAATAGAAGTATTGACGGCTCATTGCGATGTCTGCGAATCCACGGCCAACGAAAACACAGACCTGAGTGTATATACTACCCCCGTCACTCGGCCTGCACCTGTGTTGTCCTAGATCCCCTGTCGCAGCTCACAGGATTCCTGTGTGATCGGGCACAGGATTCCCGTGGGTGGAAATGCTGTAGCTCGACCGCACGACACTTTCTCTGTCATTATTTTACGTTTTAACGGTTTGCTTGTCAGCCAGCCCGGTGGGTGAGGCAGCGGCATACTACCCTCGATGCCGTATGTCTCAATCGGGATCGCGAGAAACTCACCCTCATGGGACACCTTTTGTTGTGTGTGTGTGTGTGTGTGTGTGCATAACCCCTCTCACTCGGTTGCTGCTGGTACGAAGCTATGTGATGCAACCAATCGAGGCATTTGTCTGAACCCGCATTTGCAACTGTGATTAGACAACCCGTGCACCTCAGCTACCTTACTTTTCGCACGGTGACTGACGGCCCGTCCAGCAGCAACTTATAACTGGGTGTGATTGTTTTTTTTTTGGGGGGGGTGTCTACGAGTACAGGCGTGTTTATGTACGTTTGTATGGAGGGGAACAATAAGAAGCTTCGACTGCGTTGCGGGGGAGCTCATGGCGGGGAAGGGAGGTGCATGTACATGATGGTTTAATTTAATTATACATCAGATTGCCACTTCGGCTCTGACGATATTTTACCCTTTATGACTGACACATGTTCCCCTCTGCCAGGCCTCCCTCTGGTCTTGTGAGTGTCGTGCATCCGTTTTTTCTTTTAATCGGTGCGATGTGTTCGACATGAATAAAAATAATACGCCTCATATCAAAAGGTCCCTTGGCGGCTATATCTACCTCGATGCTGTTTCACAGGATACCCAATGAGGCAAGAAGAGAGACGAGGTATTATTGTCTGCAGCATTCTCCTCTTCTTCCAAGTGCTCACGTCTGTCGCTTGGAGGTGTGCTGCCGCAGCGGACGGTGTGTGTGTGCTTCAGTAGGTTTGACTTTCGGTTAGGTCTCCGCAACCTCTCGATTATCGGTGTTGTGCACCATCACGCTGAGACTACAGCGCACAACACTTACTCACGAGAGGAAGAAATAACAATCACGCCGTCCCTTTTCAAGGGACACCCCGAAGTATTCATTGCCAAGGCACGCGGTCACTTGACTGCCCCTGCGCAGTTACAAAAAAAAAGAACATCTTTAAATAAACCGAACAGCGTTGAAGTCTACATGCGATCCGGAAATGGGGAAGTTGTCGTCACTGGGGGGGGGAGGGGGTTCGAATCCTCAGCGCCTTGAGGAGGTATGTTGTGCCCAATAAAAATCCAATCAGGCAAATCGACACACAAGGAAAAGACGTCCTGTGTGAATGGTTCGTGATAAATGAACGCCACCAATGCTCGCGCAATGACCTCTTTTTTTTTCTGTCTCCCGTGTACCTCCTGCTGACACCCTCTCTTAACGTCTAGTCAACAATTAAAAGTAGGAGCATCACCTATTTTTCGTGTAGCATTCCTGAGTTTATAGATTACACATAGAGTGAAGGCGGGAAGAGGCGGACACGACATCGAGAAGAAACGGAGTGGCAAGTCAGATTCAGTACCCTCCATATACACACATATAAATATATATATATATATATATATATATCGTTTGTTCGTTGCCCCTTTACCCCTTCTTCTTCTTAAAGAGAACTCCCCCTTTTTGTTGTTGTTGTTTTCGCAGATACGCACGCGTATTTAATCATCAACCTGCATACACACGCATAATACTTCTTCTCCCTTTGTACCCTCCTGCAACGCTTTGACAGTCGGTGATTTAGAGAACCACCCTCCTAGTAGATCAACATGCCGCCCAAGTCAAAGAGCAAGAAGAGGGAGGAGAGGCAGCAGGCACGTCGAGCTGCCGCGGCCGTCAAGGAAGAGCCGCTGGAGATGGCGGAAGAGGAGGAGGAGCCCTTTGTGCCCTCCGACCTGGAAGCCGACGAGCCAGCAGTGCAGCAGCAGCAACAGCAGCCGACAGAGGAGGATGCGCCGGCGAACGCTAGTGAGGAGGCCTCCCCCTCCGCCGACGATGGTGGGGAGGACGGTGAAGAGAGGGAGGAGAGTAGCGCAGCACCCTCATCGGCCGAGGCAGCGGCTGCGGATGAACCGCAGGAGGAAGCTGAAAAGGACACCGCGGGGGAGCAACGCAGAAGCCGACGCCGCCCGCGTCCGTCGGAGTCGTCCTCGTCCTCCTCGTCGAGGGAGGAGGGGGAGGAGTGCCCGGCGTCTGCGGTGGAGGCCGCGGCCCGCGCGCTGAACCTCCCCGGCACGCAGCAGCAGGACAGCGACGGTGCCTCCACGGAGGGCCGGGGGCGGCCCTCTCAGGTGCGGCCGACCAGCCGACTGGTGATTCGCGACATTGACGTTGAGAACTTCAAGTCGTACTATGGCCAGCACCGCATCGGCCCGTTCCACAAGACCTTCACCGCTGTCATCGGCCCCAACGGCAGTGGCAAGTCGAACGTGATTGACAGCATGCTGTTTGTGTTCGGCCGCAACGCAAAGAAGATCCGTCTAGAGAAGCTCTCGGAGCTCATCCACAGCTCGGCCGCGCACCCGAACATCAGCTACGCCTCCGTCACTGTGAACTTTATTCGTGTCAGGGAGACGACGACGGAGGACGCCGCCGACCCGACGCAGCGGGAGGAGATCCCGGACAGCACCATCCGCATCAAGCGCGAGGTCTTCCGCAGCGGCGTCTCGCAGTATTTCATTGACGGACGCCGCACCACGCAGAAGGAGGTGGTCGAGCGCCTCATCGCCGAGGGCGTTGACCTCGAGCACAACCGCTTCCTCATCCTCCAGGGTGAGGTGGAGCAGATTGCGCTGATGAAGCCCAAGGCGGAGAAGGAGGGCGAGGAGGGGCTTCTCGAATACCTCGACGACCTCATCGGGACAAACGAGTTCATCGACCGCATCAACCGCGCCACGCGGCACGCCGAGGAGGCCCAGTCGGCCCGCCTCGACGCCCTCGACACGGAGCGGAAGCTGAAGGCCGAGCGCGAGGCCCTGGACGCCGCCAAGGACTCCACCCTCGCCTTTGTCACGAAGGACAACCAGCTGCAGAAGACGCTGATTGTCATGTGCCAGCTCCGCATGCGCGGCATCGAGGAGCGCCTCATCGAGCCCCGCAAGCTGCTTGAGGAGATTGACGTCCGCATCCAAAAGTTCGAGGGCGAGGTCGCCGAGGGCAAGGAGAACAAGGCGGCGGCCGAGGAGGAGGTTGCGCGGCGGCGCAAGGAGCTGGCGGAGGCCACGCGCGACCGCGATGCGATCCGGCACGAGAAGCAGACGGAGGAGGCGACGCTCGAGCGCCTCAAGTCAGGCGCGGACGAGCAGGAGAAGGCCACTAAGCGTCTTGAGGACCTCATTAAGAAGTGCAAGGACGAAAGCCAGAAAGCCTCTCTGCAGCAGCAGGACGCCGAGCGCGAGGCCGCCATCCACCAGCAGAACCTAGAGGAGGCGGCGGAGCAGGTGGAGGCACTGCAGCAGAAGCACGACCAGCTGTCTGAGGAGCTGCTGCCAAAGCTGCGCCCGCTGCGCCAGGAGCTGGACAAGAAGAAGCGTGAGGTAGCGCCGTACGAGAAGGCCGTCACCATCGCCGAGGAGGAGCTGAACACGGAGAAGGGGCGTCTGACAGCTCTCGAGGGTGCCGAAGAGGCCAAGGCGCGGCAGCTGGAGGAGCTGCAGGGCAAGCGGGAGCAGCGCGCGGCGCGCATCGTCGAGGTCCAGCAAACGCTCGCGGAGGCGGAGACGAGCGAGAAGCAGAAGGAGGAGGTGAGCCGCCTGCAGGATCTTGTGACGGAGGCGACGCAGCGCAAGTACCGCATCAACAGCAGCATCAACGAGATGAAGAGCATGTATCGCGAGGGCGAGCAGGACGATCGCGCAATGGAGTTCCTCCTCTCCCAGCGGAACCTCCAGGGCTATTATGGCACGCTGCGGCAGCTCGGCCGCATCGCCGACGAGTACGACATCGCCGCGGGCATGGCCAGCAACGCGTGGGGCTTCCACGTGGTCGAGGACCGCGCCACGGCGACCGCGGCGCTCGAGGCGCTCAAGAAGAACAACATGGGCCGCGCGACCATGATGGTCGTAAGCGAGATTGAGCGGGAGATGGGGGCTCGTGCGGCGAAGGCGTTCACGTGCCCCAATCCCAAGGCCCACCGCCTCTTCGACCTCATCACGCCGACCAACGCAAAGTTCCGCACCGTCTTCTACCAGGCCGTCCGCGACACCCTCGTCGTCAACACCCTGGCTGAGGCGAGGGAGACGGCCTTTGGCGGCGGCCAGCGCTACCGCGTCGTGACGCGCAAGGGCGAGTTGGTGGAGCCCAGCGGCACCATCACCGGTGGCGGCGCCGCGCCGCGCGGGGCCCGGCTGAAGGCGGCGCGCTCGCCGCAGGACAAGCAGGCGATCAAGGAGGAGCTGATCCGTCTCCAGAAGGAGCTGATGCAGGCAGCGGAGGAGGAGGCGGCCGGGCAGCGTCGGCTGCACGCTGTGATGGAGGAGGGCCGGCGGGTGTCGCCCGAGCAGCTGCGGCGTCTCCGGACGGAGCTGCACACACTGACCGCCACCAGCGAGAACGACGCCGCGCGGGTTGAGGCGATGCAGCAGGAGGTGGCGGCCCTCCGCAAAGAGACGGACGCGAAGCGGGCAGAGCTGGGGGTGGCCATTGAGGGCTGCGAGGGCAAGTGGGAGGCCGCGGTGCGGGCGCGCGATGATCAGAACAAGGCGGTGCAGGAGCTCGAGCAGCGGGTGGAGGAGGAGGGCGGCAGCGCCTGCCGCGAAGTTACCGACCAGCTCAAGGCGCAGTCGACTCGCCAGGAGGCGGAGGAGACGGCGCTGCGGACGTGCCGCCGCCTCGCCCAGAAGCTCCGCGCGACGCAGGAGCGGAAGGAAAAGGATATTGCCGACCACCGTACCGCGCTGGAGAAGCTGCGGGCCGAGGCGGAGGAGGGCCTCCGGGAGAAGGTTGCCCAGCACGTCAAGCAGCTGGAGGAGATCACAGCTCGCCACAACGTCGCCGAGGCCCGCGTCGCCTCCGCGCAGTCCGCCAGCGACGACGCGAGGGCGGCGGTCCCGGTCGCGAACAGCGCCCTCATCGAGGCCCAGAAGCGGCTGGACGACGAGATGCGGTATCGACAGACCGAGTCGGCGAAAATGGCCGACGCGCTGCAGGAGCTTGCCAAGTTCGAGCAGAAGATCGAAGGCTGTGAGGAGAAGATCAAGGAGAACGCCGAGCTCTACGGCGTCGAGACGCTGCAGCTTCCCCACGACCCCGCTCAGGAGGAGGAAGAGGAGGACGAGGGCGACGAGCTCAGCGACGGTGAAGACGAGGAGAATGAGAAGCGTCGACGCCACCGCAGCCGGAGGAAGCGCGGCCGCTCCACCAGCACCTCCGGCGGGGAGGACGAAGACGGGGAGAACAGCGACGAGGACGACGACGATGACGAGCGTCGGGCGGTGGGTGGTCGCCGCGGACGTGGCCGGGGCGGCGACGCCGCGGGCGTCCCCGCCACCCGCACCGCCGCGCAGATCCGCGCGATGACCTTCAAGCTTTCCACGGAGGAGCTCGAGCGGTGCGACTACGAGCGCTCCGTGCACCTTGCCAAGGCGCTCAGCGAGGAGACGAAGCGGCTGCACGGTGACATTGACTTCCGTGCGGTGGCGCTGTGGCGGGAGCGCGATGTGGCCCACCGCGAGGCGCTGATGGCGTATGAGGCGGCGAAGAGCACCTCAGACGAGGCCGATCTCGCGCTGCTGGACATGAAGGAAGACCGCCGCGACGCCTTCATGAAGGACTTCAACCGCATCCGTGGGAAGCTGAAGGAGGTGTACCAGATGCTTACCCACGGCGGCGACGCGGATATGGAGCTCGTCGACGTCAACGACCCCTTCGAGGGCATCCACTTTGTCGTGCGCCCCCCGAAAAAGTCGTGGAAACAGATCAGCAACCTCTCCGGTGGCGAGAAGACGCTCTCGAGCCTCGCCCTCATCTTTTCCCTTCACCACATCAAGCCGACGCCCATCTACGTCATGGACGAAATTGACGCCGCACTTGACTTTCGCAACGTCTCCATTGTCGCCAACTATGTCCTGCGGCAGGCGAGCGGGGCGCAGTTCATCATCATTTCCCTCCGCAACAACATGTTCGAGCTTGCCCACCAGCTGGTCGGCGTCTGCAAGGTGAAGGACGTCACGACGACGCTCGTCCTCATGCCCCGCGCCTTCCAGCGGACAATGCAGCGGCGCCTCGAGGCGGCAAAGGAACGCCACGGCGCACGACGGCAGCAGCAGCAGCCGGGGCAGATCACCGCCGCTGCCGCCCCCGACGCGGCGGGAGCAGCCGGGCGCAGCGCCGGAGGCGCAGAACGTGGCGGCGGCGTGTCGCCGGCGTCCGCGGAGGCCGGCCAGACGTCCCCGCCGGCCCTCCGCGACCGCACCAATTACGCCAACAGCAGCGGCAGCCTCACCGCGGAGAAGGCGATGGGCCGCCCGTCCGGCGAGGAGGCCGCGCCGTCCTCGGGTCGCCCTTCCTCAGCGACAGGGCGAACGGTCCGCTTCAGCGACGAGGTGCGGTAACTCCCACCGCACCAGCGGCTCTGTGGAATAGATACCTGACCACACGAGCAGTTGACAGCGCGGGAAGAATACCGCCCCCACCCGCTACTTTTGCGTATCTTGTTGTGTTTTTGCTTTTTCCTTCCCCTATCTCCACATCCCGTCTTATCTTTCGCTTTTGTTTTTTTTTTCCTTTTCTTCCACACACCTACCACATCACACACTTATATTATATATATATTATACTACACACATACACCAATCAGATTGGCTTCTGATGACGCGCTTGCTCACATATTTGTGCATCTTCCCCCTTTCTTCCGTTTTGGTCGTTTCTCCCTCTCCCCCGTGCCCCTTAAAAAAAAACTAGCGGTGACGACTCTCTCTCTCTTTTTTTTTTCCTCTCCACCCAGTAAGCACACCGATGCCGTGCCGGCAGCAAGGGGCGGATAGTTTGAATGACAGTAGACATAGATGCGGATCTTTTCGCAACACTAATACAACAGAGAAAAAACAAACAAAAAAAATGAATCCACACAAGCAATGGGCTTATTAGACGTGATTGACTGAGTTCATTCTTTAGTCTGTTGGCTCGGAGGGAGGAAGCTCCGCGGGGCTGTGCTCTGTGACGTTGATTAAACCTCTCTATTTGATCCTTGCACGGGCCCATCCCCATCGTTTGCTTCTCGTTGATGTATATATAT
>AUXJ01005825.1:0-11638 GCA_000482205.1 Herpetomonas muscarum
TATATATATATATATATATATATATATATATATATATATACTTCTGCGTATATAAACCTGGGCGTAAACACACACACACCCACACGAAAGTCGCATACGTTAGGGTTTAAATTTCCTCCATTCATCAAAGGATATACCCACGTATATATCTGCCCCCCTCCCCCCCTTCTAGAGACACAGAACATCATGATGTCATCCTCCTCGTCTTCCGCCGCGGCAGTCACGGCTACTGCCACGGCCGCTGCCGCTGCCGCTGCTGGGGAGCAGCCGGCCACCCCGCCGATTGACGAGCTCAATGCGCTGCTGCAGCACTTGTACACGACGTCGCCCGGGACGGACATTGACGATGTAGGCATTCTCCTGCATCCGCGGTTCCTCGCCGAGGTCCAATCCCGCCGTGTTAGCGCAATTGCCTACGTGCGCAGTCGGCTGCCGATGCTGATCGACCTTGCCCTCCTCCGCACGACGTCGATTGAGAGCCGCCGCGAGGCCGCGTGGCGGCGGCGGACGGAAGAGCAGCGGCACCGCCGGAAACTTGCCGTTCCTGCGGCGGCGCCGCCTTGCCCCTCTGTCTCCTCCTCATCTTCTTCTTCCTCGTTGTCGTCATCGTCGTCGCTGTCAGACCGTCCAAATATTGAAGAGGGTCGGGCGTCGTCCCCGCCCCCGCCCCCACTAGCATCATCTCCACCCTCATCACCGACCGTCTCATCGTCGTGCCCGTCGTCTCCGTTGTCGTCCTCGTCGTCGTCGTCCTCGCTGCTGTCACCGCATCCGCCGCCGCAACTTACAGCGGCCCAAAAGCGGGATTTGGCGACGGTAGCGGTGCAGGCGCTGTGTGGCAAGACGGCCGCGACGCGGGAGGGCATGCTTGACGCGCAGGTGTCGTCGATGGGCCCCGTGTGGGACGCCAGCACCGCGCGCGGGTTCCTCGCCCACCAGCGGCGGCAGGTCGCGAAGGTGTGCGCCGTCCTCAACGACGCCTGCGAAGCACTGGAGCAGGTCGTGCCGGCGGTTATATCGACTCCCTTCGAAACGAGCGTCAGTGGCGGCACGCGCAGCAGCGGCACGCGCAGCAGCGGCCGCTCGGCGACAAACCGCAGAGGCGGCGGCAGCGGGGGGAGAGCAGGCCCGGCACGGCCCGCAGGCGCCCCTGCCGCCGCCGCGACGGCTGAGGGCGGGACTGTGCTTCCGAACATCAATAGTGACAGCCCGCCTGGTACGGCGGTGGGGACGGGGCACAGCCCCCGTGAGGCCCCGTCGCAGCTAGCGCATCACCACGTTGTCGTCTCCAACTCGCCGCGCAGCCCAAAGAGCTGCGGGCAGCACGAGGACACGCCGCTGGGTGTTGGCGCGGCCGCAGAGGAGGCAGCGGGTGACGACGGCGACGCGTCGGCCGGCCGCTCTTCGCAGTCGGGCACCGCGTGCCCCGTCACGTCGCCGATCCTCCTGCACCTGCCCGTCGGTGTCCACGGCGGTGGCGGGCGGCGCAGCGTCTCCCTCGCGGCGCTCCCCGGGTACCTTGACGGGCACTGCGCGGTCATTCAGAATGCGCTTGTCGTCCTCGAGTCCCTCCTCACCGTCGCGGCGAAGGACGCCAACTGCTTCTGCTACCACACACCGGCCGCGCCGCTGAGCCTCGGGGCGCAGCTGTCCCGCGAAGAGCAGGGCCTCTTTGGCCTGGAGGCGAACGCGTTGTCGGCGCGGGTGCCGGGCGCGATGACGGGCCTCGCGCCCTCCGCCAATGTTGGCGACAGTGGCGACGACGTCAAGGCCGCAAGCGGCGGCAGCGGCGATGTGATCTCCGACGGTGCGACGGCGACGGCGAGCCACGAATGCGTCAGTTCCGGCGAGGGCTGCCTCAACCGCGTCGACAGCGCGGCGCCGACGACGACGACGACCGGCTCCGCGCGACCGCCGGTGCCGGAGGGGCTGAAGTTTGTCGTCGAGCACGCGATGCGGGCCTTCCTGAAGGTGTTCCTCTCCGTGACGACCGTTGAGCATCAGCTGGCCAACTACAGCCGCCTCCACGAGCAGCACCACGGCCTGTGCGTCGCCGCGCGCGGCCGCGGCAGCCACCACGAGGACGGCGATGACGCGGCTGAGGCGCGCGGGGAGGGGCCGGCGCCGGGCGTCCGCACAACCGTCACGGGGGCGGTGCGAACCACCACCGACCGCGTCGGCGGCCTCGCCGTCGTCGAGCACGGCCCGGCCCACGACTGCCCGCAGTGCCTGCGCTTCTTTGTGGTGGAGCAGGAGCTGTCGGAGCGGGTCGAGGCGATCATGCGGCTGCTGAAGATGACAACAATCGCCATCGCCGCGCACGACACGGACATTGCCGAGGCGGCCATCAACTTCATTGACGGCCAGGGCGCCGTCTTCACCGCGCAGGCGACGATGCTCCTCGCGCACGTCCTGACGCCGGAGCTCCTGACCGCTCACCCCACCGGGTCGCGCGGCGGGAAGGCGCTGCGCTGGATTCTGTCCTTTGTATTCGGCGGCTGTGACAGCGGCGACGTGGTGCGCATTCAGCGGCAGCGCCAGCTCCAGCGTCGCGACTCGAACCCCTACAGTCTCATCGACAGCAGCGCCTCGAGCGACAGCAGCGGCGGCGAGTGCGCCCCGCTGTCGGACGGACTCGTGGACTTCCACCGGAGGTACGGCAGTGCGTGCGGGGGCGGGCGCGCGAGCGGCCGCGTTGGCGTCCCCGCCGGCGCTGGCACCACCCCCGACGAGAGCGACTTTAGCTTCGGCAGCAGCGCCAGCAGCAGCAGCGACACTGGCCGCGCCGGCGCCGACGGGGACGCCGACGCGGCGGAGAGCACCGCCGACGACGGGCTCGGCGCGACGTACGACGGCATCAGCCTCCGTGTCGAGTACATCCTCGGCGCGTGCTTCACGCGGTGCCACCCCCTCATGACCGTCATCGGCTACATCGCCGAGAGCGACGCCTACGAGTGCGGCGGCGTCGTCGCGAAGGCCGTCCTGCAGTATGCGGTGACCCTCTCCCACACCTCGGCGCGACTGCTGCGCACGCCGCTGCTCACGACGCGCTGGAGCACGCCCTTCACGGAGGCCATGATGCGCGGCCTTAACGAGCTCGCGCGGCTGACGCAAGGCGAGTCGTCGCTGCTTGGCAGTCCCACCTCCTCCGTCAGCAGCGGCTGGGCGTCGACGGGCACCGGCTCGGAGGACAACTTTCCCAGCGAGGATCCGCGCGCGGCGTCGGGCGGGGCCTTTTCGCCTGTGCAGCTGAAGCGCCTCAGCCCCCTCTTCCCGGGCGGCCCCTTTCCCGCCCCGCAGGCGCCGGGCGACGTCGCGTACTCCCCGCGGCCGGTCGTCCACTCGCCGCAGCTGCCGCGCGGGCACTCCTACCCGCACCACGACCTGGGCCAGCTGCGCCGCCACGGCACCCGCCGCAGGGACTTTGCGCACCGCCACCACCCGCACCTGTCGAGCAACTTCCCGCGGCACCACAGCCACGGCGGCGTCGGCATCGCGATGGCAGGCCGCGCCCTCCACCACCACCACCCGCCCGCGCTGGCGAAGAAGCACCGCAAGGGGACGGCGAAGCACATCCACAGCGAGGACGCGACGCTGAAGCAGGCGGTGCAGAGCCTCAGCGCGTACTTGCACAGCCGCTCCGAGCCCTCGCGCACCGCCGCCGACAGCAGCGCCGGGCACTCCCCGTCGTCCTTCGCGCTCCCCTCCGTCGTGCGCCTGCCGCCGCTGACGCGGGTGCGCATCGACAAGAAGAAGCAGCGCTTCCGCCCCCGTCCGCGGGGGAAGGTGACGGGCACCACCGCCGCCGACCGCGCCGAGACCGCGCGCAACCGCACCTACCGCCGCAACATTGCGCTGCAGTGGGCCAAGTGCGTGATCCTCAGCGCGCGGACGCTGATGAAGTCCGGCATCCACAAAGTTCCGATCCCCCGCGAGCACTACGACACGCTGTACCACCTCAGCAAGCGGCTGCAGATGATGCTCGTCGAGTGGCGGGAGCGGGAGGCGGCGCTGCGCGGCGGCGGGTGGGCAAAGGCCCACGAGGGCCCCACGCAACTGGAGAGCGCGAGCCCCTTCACGGAGCTGCAGCAGCAGCACGACAGCCAGTCGCAGGTGGCGGAGGGGGAGGGCCCGGAGGAGGGAGGGCACAAGGCCGGCGAGGGCGCGAGCACCACCCCAACAAGCAGCCTCGCCACGCCGCAGAGTGACCAAATTAACGGAGACGGCATCACCCGCGCGACGCGCCAGCGCCAGAGCCAGACAGCCTCAAACAGGTCGCTGCCGCTCCCCTTCCGGTGGCCGACTCCGCAGCCATCTCCCGCCAGCAGCGGCCTCGGCGCCGCTGCTGGCGGGGCCGGGGGCGACGAGCGATATCGGCAGGCCTTCGCCGCGTCCTTCTGCCGCGGCAAGGAGGCCTTTGGCGCGGCGTCTGTTTCCCCGTATGTCAGCGTGCCGATCCACGAGGTGCTGTTTGCGACCTTCTTCATCATTCTCGAGGCCGTCTCGGACGTGGTGCTGTGCGAGGAGCCGCGCATGAACTCGGTGTTCATCAACGAGCTGGTGACGCTGGTGTACGAGGTGCGGCTCAGCATGCTCGAGGCCCGCACGAACGTGAAGATGATCACGGAGCAGGCCAACCTCTTCCACAGCCTCGCGGAGCGCGACGCGGTGATGAGCGTGGAGGAGCTCGCGCAGTGCGAGCTGCTGTTCCCGGCCGAGTATGGCATCCTCATGGAGCGCGCGCTGCGGTGCGAGGAGGTGATTCGGCGGTGGCGGTCGGAGCTGGCCAAAGACCCGAACCACCCCTCCGCCGGCTACAACTCGCTGCTGAACCACCTCTACCAGAAGCTGCAGCACTACGCCCACCCGACGGAGCACGAGCTGCTCATTTCCCGCGCGACGCTGCGTCTGCTGCTCGGCGCGACGACGCGCGACGAGTCTGGCGACATCCACGGCAACATACTGCACGTCGACGACCTGGACGTGGCTGGCACGCGGAAGGAGGACATTGCCCCGCGTCTGGGCATGTCGGCGTCGATGGAGTCGATGCGCAGCTCCGGCGACGACCTGCAGCACCTCCTGCGGCAGAACATTGAGGTCGGCGTCTACCGCACCCCCGCCGCCAGCCGCCGCCCCTCCGCGATGCCCTCCGCAGCGCAGAGCAGCAACAGCGACAGCGGCGGCGACGACGACGACGACGACGAGGACGAGCTGAGCTTCCTGATGAACTCCGCGGCGTGGGTCGCGGTGGTCGAGGGGGAGCCGGCAGCGGCGCCCCCCAACAACAACAACAACAGCAGCAGCCGCCACGGCAGCGTCGACGACGTTGGTGCCGCGGAGCCAGACGGGGAGGCGTCGTCGTCCTCGAGCACGCTGCTCGAGGACGGCACGAGCAGCTCCCCAGGCTCCCCAGGTCCGGACTGCGGCGCGGGCGACACCCCAGAAAAGGGAACGGACATCTGCAACCGCCCCAACAGCGGTCGCCTCCCCCCTCGACCGCAGCACCGCCGTGCCTCAGAGAAGGGCGCCGGCGCCGGCGCTGCTGCGCCCGCGGCTGCCGACCCCCTACGGTGCGTCCACCCCCACTCGGTGAAGGTCATTGGCACAGCCGCGGAGGTCCGCGCGATTGCGCGGCGCGTCCCGGCGGCGTGGGGGCTGCCGAACCCCGTCGACGTCCTGCCTGCGGAGGTCACCGCTGGCTGGGGCCGCGACGGCGACGGCGACGGCGACGGAGACGGCGAGGAGGGGAGGGAGGGGAAGAAGGGACTTGACAGGGGTGCAGCAGCCCTGCCCCCATCCGACACGCTCTATGTGATGCAGGTTTTGATGCGGAAGGCCCCTGGCACGGGCCCGACCGCAGCTGCTGCTGGGGCGACGACGGTGGCCAGTGCGCTGTCGGAGGTGCAGCACGTCAAGCACCCCAAGACGTCGTTCCGCCTGACGACGAAGGCCCCGGGCGAGCAGCCGCTGTGCATCGCTGCCCACCTTCGCGAGATGGCGGCCGCGGCGGCGGCGGCAGGGGATGCGCCGCAACCCCCGCAGACCGTATCGCAGGGTGTGCACCACGAGACCACCCCCACCCCCACAGCGACGACAAGCATTAGCGGCGTCGACAGCAGCGGCGACGCCCCCTCCCCCGACACAGCGTCCGCAGGGGAGGGGCCGGCGACCGACGGCGGTGCTGGGGGAGGCGGTGCGCCGACGGATATCGGCACCCTGCCCAAGTACCAACACGTTGACGGCGGGGCGGCGGTGCTGTCGCCGCTCGCGCCGGTGCACGTTGTGCCCCGCTCCGAGCGGCTGCCACGCTTCACCGCGTGCGACGGCAACGCCGATGACGGGGCCGGTTTCGCACCGACCGCTGCCGGCACCGCGGAGGCGACGCCGTCGTCTGCCGGTGCTGCCGCCGGAGCCACGCGGACGGTAAAGTTTGTGCTTGACAGGAACGTTGTGGAGGCGCCAGCCGCGTCAGACGACCGCCGCGGCGAGGCGCGCCGGAGGCGGAAGGCGCATAAAAAGAAGGGCAAGGCGCGCGAGGCGGAGCGGCCGCTGACGAACTCGTCGTTTGACCTGTCGAGGATGCCCAACGCCCGCCGCCTGCTGGAGAGCACCGACTTTGGCCCCCCGGGGGGCAACCGCAGCTTCAGCTTTTTCTCCAACACCCGCCCCATCTTCTCGTCGTCGTCGTCCTCGTCGTCGTCGTTCACCTCCGATGGGAGCAGCGGCAGCAGCGGGGGCAGTGAAACCGACGATGAGGGGGGCCGCAGTGACGCGAGCGGCGCCGACGACGCGCTGTGGTCGGACGGTAGCGCATCGTCGTCGTCGTCGTCCTCCGTTGCCGCCACGAGGGAATTCCGCGACGACGGCGGTGACTCGTCGTCATCGCCGACGGCCGCTGACGAGGACCGCGTCGCCGTCTCCGCGCAGACAGCGACGGCCGCCGCGGCGATTGTGCGGGAGCGGGAGCTGGCGATGCAGGCCGCCGCCCCCCACTGCGGCGGCTTCCCGCAGACGCCCCCATCCGACGGGGGGAGCGGCACGCCCGTGCGGGCCGGCTTCGCTGCGTCCATTGACAGCCAAGGATCCACCGACGCGCGTCCCTGCCCGCCGACAGCAACTGCAGCGGCACCGACAGCGGCGGCCCCGCAGCGCTGGAGCGGGATGCAGCACTACCTGCGGCCCGGCAACGACTCCTCCGCCGACGATATCGCCGCGATGCGCCGCGACGGGGCGGAGGCACCCTCGACGGGGTTCACGCCGCCGTTTCTGATGGGCTGCCCACCGCACCGGTCCGCGCGGGGGGCGCAGGGGCGGCCGCATGGGATGCTCGCAACGGCGACGTCCGCGTCGTCCTTCCGCGGCGCCCTCGGCTGCCGGCCGCCGTCACCGTACGTCTCGTGCGGGGCGTCGCCGGCCGTCGCGTGCCTCCCGCGATCCGGCGCCACCGCCGCCTCCGCGACGCCGCCCACCCCCACCCCCACCCCCACCTCCTCACGCTGCTCCCCGTTGTCCCAGGAGAATGGCCACCTGCCCGCCGCGACCAGCACCCCCGACAGCAACAGCGGCGGGTCGGGCGGCGAGATCTACATTGCCACGGCGCAGCTGTCGTCGGCCCCGCAGGGGGCGGAGCGGCACCACCAGTCGACGACGCCGCGAGCCAACCACCGCGGCGGTGGCGCTCCGGAGGGAGTGCAGGCTGTGAAGACGCGGGCGGCCCCCGCTGCGCAGCACACACAGCGCACGGAGGCGGCGAAGCGCCCCGTCGCGGCCTCCCCGTCCGGCGATAATCTCAGCGATCTGTCGACGTAGAGGGGCTAAAGAAAAAAAGAACGATACAGCTGCTGCAATAGCAGTTCTCTCTCCCCCCCTTCCCCTCAGGTCTGTTACACAGTCGAACGAGCCGACACACAAAATAAAAGAAGTAAGTATCCCAGAAGAGACAGTCTTCGAATGCTGTCTGTCTGGCTTTTTTCTTGCGCGTTGTTTCGCACTATTCCGGTTAAAAAAAAATAACCACCACCTCCCCCTTTTTGCATTCAGACGGCTGCCTTGGATTTCCTTCAACATCCATCCATCTATACATACATATATAAACACACACACACACACCAACTTGTTTAAAAAAAAGAGATGTACAATTCTCAATTTCCCGAGAGGGAGTACGAGGAAGAGGGGGTCCATTGCGTTCAGGATGGGCAGGGGTGCACGCTCCTACAGATCTGGTTGTGAGCTAGCTGTCCTCATCTGCTGAAAAGAATTCACCGCTGGCTATTCGGAGGGACGGTGTCGGTAGGGCATGTTCTCCACAGTGGGTGGCTGCCCCTCTCACTCTCTCTCTCCACCCCGACGATGAAAGTATCACATCTCTCTTTCCTGTGTTCGGCTTCCACTAACTACGCGTTTCTTGTCACTGCCTCGGGCTCATTCACCTCCCTTCATTCTCTAATACAAATAATACAAACATGCATATATATATATATATATATATATTATGGCATATTTAAAAAGGAGCTTTGGTTAGCATTCCCCTCCCCCCTACCCTCCCACATTAACACACACACGTACAGCACACCCATACACACATATACATACACCACCATTGCGTTCCCGGACGGCAGGCCTGCCTCCCCGTCCCCCCCCCCCCCCACTTCGCCCCATCCCTACACACAAAGGAAGAGAGAGACACACATTTCTCCACTAGGGGTTGTTCCCACCTGTTCCAGGTGCCGTGATTTTCGTTTTTCTCTTTGCTATAGCCCGCACCCTTCTCATTTCCTGCTCTCCTAGTCTTTTCCGTTTTCTCTTTAGACATTGCGACCCGGACGCCCACAGCTGTTCCGGGCTTTCTGTGCTGTTTGTTTTCTCTGCCCCCCCCCCCTTCCTTCTCCCCAGGCGTTTTTTCGTTTTCCTTACACACACCAGTGCCGATACGGCGGCTTTAATTACCAATTGCGAGGTCGCTTTTTAACCACCTTCCACACATCTACACTTTTCCTTTTCGTGCTCTGCGTTCTTCCTCCGGTACCCGTCAGCCTCTTCCGTTCTCTGGTGCTCCATCCCTTTGCATTGCCCCTATCATCTGGAGTAGCCCGTCTGAGAGGTATTCCGGTAATAAAGGGAGGAGGAGATACGGAGAAGAAAAAAAACAACAAAGAAGAAAACGTTGAACCGTAAAGGAAGGCAACAAGAAAGAGCCCAGCTATTCACTTGTGTTCGCTTAAAATCTGTAAACAAAGATAATAAGAAAATAAAAACTGCAATCTTTCGCGTGCTTATATATAAAAAAGAAAAAGGTCTTTTTGTTTATTTCTGTTTTCTCCCGCGACGATACATCTTCCTTGACAGCTCGATCTAGTTGCGCCTTCCATTTTCTTCGACAAAAGGTTCTACAGGCTCCTACCGGATTGCATTTCTCTCGTTCTTTGTTCTTCACACATTTATTCCCCACCTCCTTTTGCTCTGCTCCAGCTCGCAGACGGCTATCCCCCCACGCGAGACAGAGTATTGAAAAAGTGAGAGAAGGCCCTATTCGTGGTGCCGACACCAAAGGGAAACTCGTGAGAGACTTCCGGCGAAGATGAGCGACGAAACAGCACCTGTGCAGCAGCAGCAGCAGCAGGCCAGCGCCGTGGATGCTGCGGATATTACTCCCAAACCGGCAAAGAAGAAGCGTTCGCTGGCGTCCGACGCGACGCCCACCGACGGCGCCGACGCGCGGTCCTCCAGCACGCGCGCCTCGGGGCACAAGAAGAAGCGGCGGCACCGCAGCCGCCAGGACGACGGCGGCAGCAGCACCGGCGTGAACATGGAGGAGTACGACGGCGAGGCGGAGGGTGCGCGGCTCGTGTCTGCGCGCGGCGCCGGTCTGCCCGACGGTGCGGAGGCGGCCGGCGCGGCTGCCGGCCCCGCCGACGGCAACGAAGAGACGACCGCAGCGACCGCGACGTACTCCACCGTCGCCGCCGCCGCCGCCCGCGCCCGGGGCGGCTCCTTTAGCAACAGCAACAGCGCCCTCGGACTGAACCGGTCGACGATTGGCAGCCCCACCGCTGAGGCCGCCGAGACGGAGGCCGAGGCCGAGGCGACGGCGACGGCGTCCACGACGCCCCCGCAGCCGCAGCGCCGGCCCTCCCCCACCGGCGCGGCCGCGGCGGGGCTCCCTCCACTCCGGGGCGGCCCGCCGCTGCCCCCGGCGTCGTCGCCCGCCCGCCCCGCCGAGGGCGGCAACGCGCTGGCGGCGCTGGCGGAGGTGCGCACACCGACCGGCCGCCCCGGCAACGCCTTTAGCAGCGGCAACGGCAGCGCCCTCCACACCCCCCGCGGGGCGGCGGGCAGCACCGGTGTGAACTCGCACGTTGGGGAGCAGGACGTGCGCATCGGCGGCTTCGGCGCCTCCCGTAGCGGCAGCGCGACACCGGCGGGGGCTGACGAGGCGGCGGCACCGGCGGTGGTCGTCCGCGCGGCCCCGAGCGCCCGCTCAAACGACGACGGCGGCTTCAGCCCTCGCGATACGCAGGGGACGGCGGCGCCGCCGGAGAGCCGCAGCAACCCCACCACCTCTCTCAGCACGACCGACAACGCCACCAAGTCCAACCGCGGCGGCGCCGGCCTCGGGGAGGCTGACGGCCCGCACCCGCACTACAGCGGCGGCGCCGACGACGCCGACGACGGCCTCCACGCCTCCGAGCACTACGTTGATTTGGACCGCTCCTCGGACTCGGAGGTGGACTCTGACGACGAGAGCTTCCACGGCGCCAAGCCCCCCTGCGCGTCGTGCTGCCTCGACCGCAGCGACCCCGACAGCTGGCGGTACCAGAAGCCGCGCAAGAGCGGCGTGCAGCGGCCCTTCCACATGAACCAACTGATCGCCTTCACCATTTTCACGCTCGGCATCGTCTTCTACTACACCGGGACGCTGCCGGCGTACGTCTTTCTCTTCCAGGACGGCGCCCACAACGCGCTGGCGGGGATGGTGTGCGCGATGGTCATCCCCACGCCAATCGTCTTCGTCTTCCTCAGCGCGTGGATCGCGCTGACGTTCATCGAGGCGGGCGACTTTGGCAACGAGGGCGACATGTGCACCTACTGCGGCCGCCGCACCGCCGAGGCGAGCAAGCACTGCAAGGCGTGCAACAAGTGCGTGTCCAAGTTCGACCACCACTGCAAGTGGCTCAACGTCTGCATCGGGGGGCGGAACTACAAGCTCTTCATGGTGTACGTCACCTCCGGCGTCGTCATGATTCTCGCCGCCTTCTCGATCAGCATCGCACTCCTCGCCGAGTGGTGGGACGACCTCGGCAGGCACAACAATTACTTCCGCGTCGCGCCGATCCTCGTCGCCGTCCTGATGCTCGTGTCGGTGTTTCCGATTGGGCACCTCTTCTGCTTCCACGTCATGCTGAACATCCGCGGCATGACGACCTACGACTATATTCTGTGGAAGCGCGAGCGCAAGATGAATCGCCCGCCAAAGGACGTGAGCAAGAAGAAGCGCGGGCTCTTCTCGCGCACCAAGCGCCCGTCTAAGAAGGAGCAGAGGGAGGCGCGACGGCAGGAGGAGGCCGATGCGGCGGCCGCAGGCAACCACTTGGACGCGGAGCTAGCCAAGGCCGCGGCGGCGATGCGGGGGTAAGAGGAA